>BMAW01052015.1:336434-397472 GCA_019974015.1 Nephila pilipes | reverse complement strand
TTTCATTATCTGAACTGACTCCTGTTTGTGTGCGTTTGTGACGTTAGGCTGTTCTGGGGTTTCTCTTCGCTAATCATGAAGACTCTTTATAATTTGAATTGCATTAAATTCCAACTCTATTCCAACCAAATGAAACATTTTTAGACCAATTACATAAGGATAAAAAGTTTGAGAATTCGAATTAGGGATATGAACTAAACAGAAAGAGATAAAACTAAAGGGAATAAGAAGGGGACGAATTATTAAAAGAAACTGATAAATGTTTGTAAATTAATCAAAGTGGATTATTGTAACTGATCTTTTGTCCTAAAATTGGTTAGAAATGATTCCTGGTTATAAAGTAATGGGGATCAAATCAGCTGTATTCAAGAAGTGTCTTACCCAATACAAGTTTGTAAGTTATGACTTTATTGGTTAATTATAAGCTAGGATTAAAGAGAGTTCAGAGTGACTGGAGAGAGAAAGTGAACTTGAATGTTCAGTGAAGATGGTTAATAAACTGTTTTGTATTTTTTTTGACGTCTCTTCAATTACATTTGAAACCTTATTGATTACTGAATTAGACTTAATTGTACATTAGTGAATCACGGTGGCACAATTAAGTGAAGGTTTGTCCTCTCGGCGTGTTACATACAATCGGACCCCATTAACTCATATATATATATATATATATATATATATATATATATAATCATTTTGAGATTCACATTAGTCGTTTTTCAAAGGACATCAAGACTTCCTGTTATACAGGCATTAATTTGTTTTTTTCCTTCATTCTATTTTCTATGCTGAGGGCTAAGCATACCATTGAATAACAATTTGTAACATAAACTTGCCTTTCGAATGAGAAAAATTAGAAAGACGAGAAAGACATTAGTCAAATGGTGCTTGCGCGCCCGAAAACGAGTGACAATGAAGCGCAAGGGAAGAGTATGAATATCCTGCGAAAACCAGAACTCGCTAAACCCTCTGATCGTAATGTGCAGACGATGAATTTTTCTCAAAAAAAGAGAAGATAAAAATCCAACTAAGTAGAGAGGAACTAAAGGGTGTGTTTGAGAAACATTTCTTGAAAGTTTGGGCCAACAGAGATTCGACCATTTAAATGCTTTTTATTTATCCTTTTTTGGATTTGTTTGGAATGAATATGAATTACTATGTCTGATAAAGTTAAATACTGAAATTTGCATGGATCAGTAGATTAGTTATACGTTCAACTATTTGACACTGTTCAAATTTTGAAATTTGTAATGATTTTTCCCCTTTATAATTGATTTCCGTATTAAACAAATAATGCCGAAAGAGTGCAAATGTATAGCTGAAAATTCATTGCGATGTTGGAATTTATATTATTAATCAATTTTTGTTTAATGCTCTATGTAATAAAGTAAACTATATTTATGAATCGATATAGTAAACCGCCTATGATATGTTTGCTATCGTTATTGAGTTTCTTTTGATTGGAAAACTTATACAAATTATGTTGTATCTACAAATTCAGGCTCAACTGATAGTAACATAAACTACACTAAATACTTTGTATATGTTCTAATGTATTTCAAAATGCTCAGTGTGTAAATGATATGAATACATTTCGGCATAATTTCCCTTGGAGGTATAATTCTCATAACACCAAGCATTTTCTAAGCTTCCCCTTAGTCTATTGCTTAAATGTAAAGGAAATGATATTTTGTTTTACATTATTTTAGTTTTGTTGCTATCATTTGACTCTAATATTTTTACAACTTTCAAAATATACAAGTAAAATAACTTAAAAAAAATAGAATTAATGTTATAGATTTTACATGCACTCCGAAGGGACAGATTAAATAAAATGAGTGAAAAACCTCCAGAATCAACGAGGCAGTATCACAAAACCTTAAAAAATATTTTTTTTTGAATAAATGTTTCAATATTGGCTTTAGTCAACTTAAACGTGAAGTAATCCTTTCCATTTCAAAAAATTTGCTCTCGGCAATATTTTAAAAGACACCGTACTTCCGTAAAGCGTTCTAAAACATTTCATCCATACATTTTATCTCGCATATGTATTCTCAACAAGCTCTTTTCTGTGATAAATCATGATAGAAACTGTATACTAGAGTTAATACTCCATAATCCCGAATAAAAACTTAACATCACGTTCCAGTTCGTAATAATAATCACTACATTTCTAACCCCATGGTTCCTTATACTAAAACATATTTTCAAGCAACACGCTATAATATATATATAAATTTTCAAACTTAGCCGAAGTTTACTTTGACGTCAAATAAGCACTTACCCTGAAGCATAACACCCTTTTACCCACAAGTATCGAAATCTTTAATCGAGTCTAAGTCCTCGATAAAAGTGTTTATAAAAAAAAGAGAGTGAGAAAGAGAAAGGAATATCAAACTGACTATGTTGACTCACTCAAGGTTTTTGTTTGCCCTAAATCTGAAGCTAATCCCTCTCATATTTCCCAGCGGCTATCGTAACAATTTATCACCCTTTAAAAACTTCCAACAGCAGCGTAACAAAAAAGGAGGTAGACGATGAGATGATGAGGGGAAAAAAAGATCCAGACACCAAAAAGTGCCTTCTTCACCTTACAGCTGAACAAACAGCGATTCTTTATACAACGTGGTCTTTTAAAGACAAGAAAGTGTTTTGCTTCCATGAAAATTACTTTTTCTGGAGATGGCAGCAGTATATATATATTGCGTATGAGATCAAACAAAACAACGGGCCTTGCTGAGATTGGATGAGTGTGGATACCTATACCTGGGACTTTCCGTATCTTCCCCGGATTAATCCCTGTCTTCTCTCAAAGGAGAGATTGGTTTCACAACAAATTAAGGTGGGAAGAGATTAATGGATTGGCGATTTCATTTCCGAACGCATGAAATGGGGCATTTTTCAAAGGCAGGTGCCTTCGGTTTTATCGCCAGGCTACTTGCTGTTTGTTCCTGTGCATCCGTGATTATTCGCGTTGGCGTGATTCATGCATCCAGTGTGAAATTGGCTTGCGATTCGGGTTCAATGTTGCTTGCTAAAACAGTGCACAAATTACATTATCTATCCTTCGCACTATTCATTATTTCATTTGGGCATTGTATTAACCGAAATACTCGAAGGCGATTTGCATGAATGTTTAATAACTGTACCATTCGTTAGATGATAAATTTTCATTTATTGATATATTTATATGGAATATGTTTCACTACGGTAGAATAAATTGATGCTATTCAATTTATTATGTAAAGATGTACGTATTAAATGTTTTATGAAGCCTTTTGTTCCCTTCTGATTGCAAGAAGATAAAAACAACACAAAAATGCATAAGGCAGAATAAGACGTAATCAAGGTTAGTTAAAATAGACTTACTTCGCTGAATCATTCAAATATACTTGAATGCCTTTTTTTTGTAATCGATGTAAAGTTTCGAAACATTTTTTCATTATTTGTCCTTTTTTATTCTGTAAGTCTGTGTATGGAATAGGGGTTTAGATAAAAAGTTGTTTTTTAAAGGCACGAAATTTGATACAGCTGGGGTTTTTAACTGTTTCTCGTAATTCCTGATAGAAAAAAAAACCCATAAAAATATAAATAACAATAACACAATCAAACCTATGCAAACATTTTTCATAGATTGGGCTTCTGAAAAACACGACTAAAATTGAGTAAAAATATTAAAATTTGTTGAAGTAGCAGGAATTTTAAATTAATAATATTCTCTGAAATATTTTGACTTAAATAAAACTAAATTTTTAAATAATCTTTTATTTTAAATTAAGAAAATAGCTCACTGTACCCTGTGTCCCCTTCAAATTGATTAGAAGTGATTCCGGTTTAGAGAAAATGTTAAAAGGATTAAGATGGAAGCGACACTCTTGAAATGGTGCATTGATAAGCTAAAACTTTATTGCTTGATTCTTAACTGAGATTCAGGTGCGTAGAAAGGTATTTGAGAAAATGAGCGATCTTGCTTTATTTATGAAGGAACCTAATAAACAATAAATTTATTTATCTTACATGTCTCAATTACATATTGTAACCTTATTGGCTATTTTATTAAATTCTACGATGCCTGTATATTTAAATCAAGGATTGAGAGGGGGGGGGAGTGTTGCGGATTAAGAAAAATCAGAAAAATCGGAGGGGGGGAGTACGATTGCTTTTTCTATAAAAAAATCATAACACTTTATTATGTTTGTTTATTTCGTTTATTATTCGTGATTATTTAGTTCCTAATAATCAAAAGCTAAACAAAGTATTAACCCAGAAAACAAATTCAAATTAAAATTCAAAATTTACAGTACTATAAATAGCTCGGTTCAGTGCTGGAACGCAATAAGTAATTTTGAAGTAAAATAACATAATAAATACTTTTAAACTTAGTAGGGATTTCAGGTATGTTATTTTGTCAGTGAATGAAATTATGACCGAGAGAAGGATCACGTGCCACTGTGACCACCCCTTGAATTCACCACTGGGAGAAAGCATTACAAACATTGCATAATATGTATAACAATATACGCTTGGAAATCCAAAATCCCGAATAAATAATGAATCTAATTTAATTTGTTTTTGATTTGAATCCAAATAATTAAACTAATAGTGAACTATGGATACTAAAAATATGAAAAGAATAGAATAAAGAAAAGTAAAAACAATTTTTACACGAAAATTCAAAGTAAAAGCTAACGAGCTCTAAAACAAAATGTTATTCACTTTACCAGAAACTCAAATAAATCTTAGGATTATACCAGCTATTACTGGCCTCAGACATCTATACAAGTACATTATCTTTCATTCTCTAATTGATAACAGTGAGATTACTTTCGAGAATTTTCACTTTTACATTAAAATAAAAGAGTTTCTTTTCATTTTAAACATCAATAATAAGAAGCATAAAATTCTTTGAATCATTAATTTAAAGAAAATTCCAAATGAAGCAGGTGTTGAATACCTCTTTATTACGCGCGAGAGGAGGCATCTTCTATTTCCTCTCAGACCTCAAAAGGAGTTAGGAGTTATCATAAATATTAAAAGATCAAAGCGCAAACGATTTTCGTTGCAAAAATGCAGTCCCCCTTTCCATTTGCAAGTTTCACCGTTCTACTACTTGCTTTTTTCTGAAAATTCTAACACTTAGGAAGGAAATTGTTGGAGGAAAGAGAAATATATCAGCGATCACAAAAGAAACGGAAGTTAATTATGTTCCTTCGTCAATCGGTTCTCTGAGGTTAAATGTTAATTTTGCAGGAATGAACGGGAATGAATTCACACGATTGCATGCAACGGCGGAGGAAAGGCTGTATGTCTGCGCATGCGTCACATGACTACTCGGCGTTGCATATCGTTTCTAGAATGATAAATTTAGGTAGAAAATAATTTTTAAACTCAGATTCTTTTAAAATATTACATAAAATGAGAAATAATAATTCTTAATGTAAAAAATATATAATTTTTAAGATCTTAAGGCACTTAACTAAGATATATCTAAGTAATTATCGATAAACTAAGAAACATGGCTGCTTACTTAAACATGTGATCAAAAGAAATATTAGCACCCCAAGCTTTAATAAACTACACATCATAATATATTTAGAAAGTATTTTTATTCCTTTTAATCCATCTTTAAATAAAAGTTTAAGTAATTTTTTTCTTATATTTAATTCTTTTCTGTTTCGAAACTGAGGATTAAAAATCAATGACATGAGCTATACGTATATGCAAAATTTCAACTCATTAGGACGTTGTTAAGTGCAAGGTTCCAGAAGGCCCGTATATATATATATATATATATATATATATATATATATATATATATTAGTGCATAAAATGTTATGTTTATAAATACTCCGCAAATTATTTAAGTTACAAATGCAATAGATTTTAAGCAAGATGTGCAAGATATTTAAATGTAAGAAAATGACTTAAAATGTAAAAATAAAGCTAATTATTATTAAATGTTCATACATAACTATTTAGGAATATAAATGTGATTTTCTTTACTTAATTAAATACTCATTTAAACAGATATCTCAAATGTAACGTATATCCTGTTAATTTTATAAAGGGAGAGCTGCTTAAACTTGTCATAAAATGAGCTTATTTTTATATGTCAAAGGCGTCTTAGTTTCTTTAATGGATTAATTACTAACTTAATTAACTTAGTTCATTAATTTCTGAAAAAAGAATAAATTTTCCCATAATGAAACCCTGTTTTTTGTAGAATTAAGTTGAGAATGTTCCAAACTTCATTATAATCTGATTATGAGCTCTAGTGATATTCGAAGAAAGTCGTAAGCGAGCTGTATACATGGCAACTTTGTGCACACAATTATGTTATTCTCCCTATTTTTAACAACATGTGGTAAGTCAATTAATAATTAAAATTTATGAACTAGAACGCGATTCTTTAAGAAACGGTGATTTCCGATCACAATTGTAAAATTGAATACTTCCTGAATTAAAAGAAGGAATTTTATAAAATTTCTAATTAAATGGCTTAGAGATATAAGGAATCTAAACGTATAAATTTAGAGTGGTTACACTAGAACTTCACCTTTAGTGCCATCTGTAACTTGACTGCGAAAAGGCAGTTAAAGTATAGTCACTGCAGAAACCGGTGTATCAAAATACGGCATTGAGTACCATTGTGCTAAACAAGGGCAATCGACGTCACATCTTTCAATTTATGTCATGCCTGTTGGACACCCTTAGTTAGTTGAGCCTGAATACCATAATAATTGTATTACAGTGAGTATATCTGTCATCATTAAATATTATTTGTTTTGTCATTTATTGAACTCTTTTGATAAAACGAACCTTACACAAATATTTTGATATGTTGTAAATCATCCCCATGACACCAATAGAAAGAGCCTTGACAGATTTTTCTCTCATAAGCCCTGATACATGAAAGCTCTTTAGAGGAACCGAATTCGGAAAACATAACGTTTTTAAAGAAAATACTTTAGTGGGGTATCAGAACTCGAAAACGAAATGTGCTCAAACGAAGGCGAAAATGGCCGTAAAAGATGTGATAATGATTTTTAGGATACTGTTTGTGGCGATGCACTTCTACCCGACTCTTGAGCCATAACTCAGTCAAATACAACTAACCATAAAAGTCAATAACCCACAAAAAGACGCACTAGTCAAGTATCGCATAATTGTTTATTTATCAGCTTTGTACTATAATGTCTGGGGGATATGTGCTCTCCTTGGTAACACCTTAGATAGATTCACCTATTCAACTAATACAGAGCTAATACTCTCTTACCAAAATCTCTCCAGTTGAGGCTGACTTGATTTCTCGAATCCTTTGAGGCTGCTATCGCCCGTAACAACTATTGATATCGTGTATCGCTTATAAGGCATACGATCAGCACTAGTCCCACTCGGCCTCTATCCGCTAGACTTACTTCTGCTTATATACAGTCATATCTACCTCTTTTCACTTTATTTCTATCTGCCTCTAATTATCACAATCATTTTTCATTTGGTTGGGAAGAAATTGTTTAATTCATGCAATCAATCTTAATTAAAAGTCCCCAAGTTTAGTGAAGAGAAAATCACGAATAGCCCAACGTCACATATTTTCCTTTTAACATCGCGATCATATCGATGATTAAGATTTATAAAGTAGTATCAGTCCCTTAGATCTCCGAGATTTCAGATGGTAATATCTAAATTAAATATTTCCTGAAATATTCGAAGGAATGCGAAGTGAGTCGTACTTATGGACTTCTTAGAAAAAGAAGAAAAAACTATCGATGCAACCATACTACAGTACCTTATCTTATGCCCATTCCTAATCCTGGTACTTTTTTAACCAGCCTCGTATTATTTTTAGAATACTTTAACAATGATTACTCTAAATTTTAATCTGTTGCGAAATTTTACCTAGAAGAGTAACCTCCGTTTCCCAACGAGTTCTTCATCCACCCCAAATCTTCCTCCATCAGAAAGAGAAAAAACAGCTTCATATTATTCACTTACACCATATAGGACTTAGACCAACCACACTGAAGAATCAAATTTATTATGTTGATTCACTCAAACTTTTTGTTTGTCCTAAATCTGAAGCAGAGACTTTTCACACTCCCAATGGCCATCAAAATCATTTAACCACCCACTTCAAACTTCCTACAGAACACATAATAAAAATATATGTAGAATAGACGATAGAAGAGAAACGGCAAGAGGGAGAGACCTAGAACCACCAAAAAGTGACCTCATCTTGTTGCACTTGAGCAAATAACGATTCTTCATACACCATAGACTTTAACCCCTTCTTGGTCGGATTTTCTTTTTCAAATTTCAGGTCCAAAAATGGCTATTCTTAGTGTTGAAAATTAATACGCGTCCTACACTGAATTCAAAAATTATAAAATATTTTTGGCAGTAAGCATTTTTGTTGGTCTACTCGTGGTCATACTTGTGATATCCCGTTAAATGATCTCCAGTTTCCCCCACAATGCAACCATATTAATATTAAAACAAAATACACTGTGATATTATATTTATCAAATCTATTGCTTTGAGGTATTTTTGAGATAAATATTTACATAAAATGAGGGATTTAAGATATGTAAAAATGTTTTGTTAAACGGTTTTACAACTTTACCATATTTCTTGAAAATCAGAGAGTAAAAAACTCATTGTAAAATTTATTGCTGATTATTTTATTACTTACGTTGTTAAGAAAATCTTGTTAAAGTGCATTAAAATGCCCAGAACAGTTCTTTCGTATAAATTCTAATAGATATCTCACTGCGTGATTCAGATATACGAAAATAATCACGACATTTTAACGAGACGCGTAAGTAGCAACAATTTCACTTTCAATGATGCAATTTTTCTTTCGCCACATAACATGCGATGACGATCGTATGGACACTAAAAATCCTAACGTGTGACTTGCGACTCCAACCAAGCAAGGGTTAAAAACAAGAAAGTTTTTGGCTTCCATGAAAATTACTTTTTCCGCTGGTGATGGTAACAGTAGAGGAATGTGATCAAGCAAAACAAGTCGTAGTTGTTGGGAACGAATGAATGATACCTATCCATTGGACCAATGATACCTCCTTTAAATTACTCCCTTCCTGTATAAATAGTGAAAACTATTGCACAGAATGAATAAAAAATATGTTCAAATAATTTCAAACTAAAATTTTAAAAAGTTTTCTGAAATAAATTTGTAACTTAAATTTTTATAAATTCTAGACAAAAAATTTAATCTGAACTTTATTACACAGAGGTATTCATTCTACAAAATTGTTTAGACATGCTCATTAAATTTAGAACAATGCAATCATTTTATTGAAATAAAATTTATTCGTAACATTAAAAAAATGAATTATTTTTGCTCCCTATTTTTTTTTTATTATTTTTGTATGAATTTAGTTCTTTAAAGACATAATGTGTTGCTTTCAAAAATTACAAAAAATAGTAGATGGGATATTTACACCCTAAGTTTTTTTCCGTCTACCGACCATTTTAATTTCATGAACGTAATGTTACACCTGGTGAGTTCCTACTACCACCCTCAAATCTATATTATTTTATTCATATGAATGTAAAACAGTTCACCCGAAAGAGTAAAAAATAATGAAGTTGCGGCATTGTATTTTCCTTCCCATTTTTAAAAGTATTTTTACCTTTATTTTAATGGTTCGCGTTTGTGGGTTTTCCGGTTTTAAAAATTATTCTTAAATATTTTCGAAAATTGGAGGGAAAATGCATTCTCGCTCAAATCTTCATTATTTTTTTATTTTTTGGATGTACGTTTTACCATTCAAATATATAAATTAATAAAAATCTGAAACGGTAGTAGAAATTCCATAGGACTAACATTACGATCACAAAATCAAAATGGAGAGGGGGGTTCCGATAGACTTAAACTTTAAGATATCTTGGGAAAATCGTCTCCTTTTCAAAAACTCCATCAGGCACTAACCTATCTATAAATATATCGTATGCAGTGCAGATCACATAAAATAATTATGTATATTATTAACTATTCATGAACTTTTGGAAATATGTATGAAACTTTGTGCTTTTTTTCTTACTACTTTAGAATTATTAATTACTAGTTCATTTGTAATCTAGGAATTGAAGATTGGGATTCATTAAAGTTTCGTCTTGCTATTGAATTTTGTTTACATCATTACAATTCTCGTAAAGCCAATATAAAGGTAAGCAATTTTCAAGCATTTATTAAAACTATTTCTTTACTATAAGAAGTGAATTTATTATGTAGTAACTTTTATTTAGCTGAGATTTTTTTTCTTGTGAATTTTAATCTTAAATTCGCCTTTTCAAAGAATGGGATGAAATTTCATTAAAAACTTTTAACAGTTGTAAAAAGTGTCTTTTTTTTATTATAATATATTGTGTATAAAGATAGTATTTTTGCAATAGTTACTGACACGAGATTCCTCAAATTGTTCATTTCGACCCTTTTTACGCTCTTACGTTGAGCGTTGAATTCCTTTTTGGATCATTGTTTGCTTTATATCGCGTGCAGATCTCAACTGGTAATTATACGTATTTATAACGTATAATTACCAGTTATTATTCAACTGGTAATTATACGTATTTACTTGAATTACGTATCACCGATATGACGTCATCCCACACATCTGGCAATGAGGAATCGGGAATTTCAATTCGTCAGTATTTTCTGTTACGTCATACGAAGTTAATTTTTTCATTGGACACCGATTCTTAACTGTCAAGTTGACTGCGTCGAATTTCAGATTCTGGATATATTTAAAGAGATGAACGAAGTTATTATTCGTGAGACCATCGCTGTGATACTATAAGACCTTGACTGTGATACTGTAGACTTTCGCTGATACTTTAATGATATTGATTAGAGTCCTGTAAATAAACCATTTTTAAAAATATCAGTACCTGTTTTGCTATGCTTGGGGCATTAACTATTATCAAGGGCCAACTCAGATCCGTCAACAGCTTGACGC
This sequence comes from Nephila pilipes, assembly GCA_019974015.1. Taxonomy (NCBI): domain Eukaryota; kingdom Metazoa; phylum Arthropoda; class Arachnida; order Araneae; family Nephilidae; genus Nephila; species Nephila pilipes. Next base: position 386,490 of record BMAW01052015.1, on the reverse strand, counting down.
TTGCGCGCATTGTCGTCTTGTTCGTGGACTCGCGGCCGACGTTGCTTTCGTCGAGTCGTGGATTCGAGCCCTAATGCCACCAAAGATCCGTTTTGCAGAGGAATTGATGCATATGAAATATGGTCAGGGGGCCAAGTCCCCCCCATTAGCGTGATGTGGAAGTTTGATGAAGGAGATGGCAGCTCAGGTGTCGTCTTTGTCAGATGATCGAGGTTCAAAATATTGAGGTTAATTGCCTGTAACCCTCGAATTACTTCGTTAATTCAGTGTGACGTTAATGAAAACAATCAATCATCTTGCGCTTAGTCTTTTAAATTGCAAGACTTGTTTTTGATAATAAACTATTTAATTTAAAATAAATGCTTCACCACTTTGAAGATCGCCTTTCCAGTCAACTGTTTCACCAAAAGGCCCTTCATTGTTTATCCACACACACACACAAGTCATTAGTAAACATTCCAAAAAATATGAAGTGACATATCAAATGTTTCCATTCACTTTACTGGAAGATGAAAGCTTGCGTAATTGACTGAATACTATAAACGTTGACAGTACTACACCTTTATAGCACTCTAAACGTATAGGTCACACCGAGGCTTGCTGAACAGTGAGCAAGAACTCTCAGATTTCATTTGTATAGTGCTACATTAAAACATTTCTCACTGATAGGGTTATTCTGGTGGTTAAAGCGAACAATTTGAGCCATCTCGCCTCAAAATGGATTAAACTTTTTCAAAATACTCTCTTTATTATCTTTTATAGTCAAAACGATTCTTCTGCGTTCAGCACGAACCTTTGAAAGTTTCTCACATATCTAAACAATTTACGATTTTATTTAAAAAAAATCCTCTGTACTGAGAGAGAAAATGACAGTACATTATCATAAATAAAACAAATGAAAAAATTTCCATCCAGGTGAAAAGTTTTGATTAAAGACTGAAATGTTGTGTGCACTGCTACTTTCCAAATATGATGTGTCTAACCATGTTATGGTTAGGCACAACAGTTTTTAAGTAAAGAGTTTCAGCTAGATTTAATTTTTATTTCTTTTTTATTTATGATCATTACAAACTACTATTTTTAGTACATTTTCACTTAATTTCTTACTGGCTGAAGAAATTTTATTTAACTTTTTAGTTTTGTAGTCTTTTACCGCATAGAAGTATTAGTTTTGTTTTTAAAAAAAACTATATATATTACTTTCTGTCTTTTTTCATCATTATTTTCAAACACGAATTAGAAATTTTTTCTCAAAAAATTTAATTGTAGTCTTATAATTCAATATTGTATTGCCATACAAACTGAACTTGTGTGCAAAGTTTCGCGGCTCTATATTTTTGGGAAGAGGTGAGAAATTTATGAAAATATTTATGCCAAACTTATCCACAATTCAATATAATAACAATGCTGGTAAGCATTCAACTCATTCTCTAAAGAAAAAAAATCTTTCCAGATTCTATTTTCTAAGTTTAGTTATATTTTTCATCCTCTCTTTGTGTCTGAAAATACCCGTATAAAACAATTCATATCCTTCCTTTTCTAATGCCTTCCCCATAATTGCCATGGCTTCGATATCCCTCTTTCTCTTAAATTTTGAAGCTCACTACATCAATCATTTTTAAATCGTTGCCCGGGTATTGCTACAAATGATTGATCGGAAGTGAAACGTAGAAAACACCCAAAAACGCGGTGTAGGTTTCATGCTTTTCAAACGGAATGTTCGGTCAGTTGGTATTCATAACTGATATTTCTCAGGAAATCTTTAAATGAGTAATAGTTCTTGATGCAAAAATAATTCTGTACCGCTGCCCTTTCTTTTTTTCTGTTACTAGATTCGGCAAAATCTCTTTAATCCAGCGCATCCGAGACAACGTCCACATCGTATCAGAGATTTTGCCGGTTTATCGAGTAAAATAGTTTTAACAGACAAATAAATTACTCTAGATAAGCATTTAAATGAAAGCAATATGTATTTAATGTGCAGACGATATAAATATCCAACAGAGCAATTCGTCGTTCTAGGAAGTACAAAGTTAAATTCAAACTGTTACTTCCTATTATCTGTCTCGTTTGTCATCTATTAACAAGATCTAAATTTCACTTTAAGTTCAAGAATGGACAAAGTAATTCAAATAGTCAATTATTATCCAAAATATTGTTTTATTGATCCTAGAGTGACATTCTTAAACAATTTAAAGTCTCTATCCGCAAGTACAAACAAATTCTGTAATCTAACAAAGAATGCGCTTACCGGAATAGATGGAGAGTACCTCCAGGAATTGCTTCGACAGCGTTGAATCCTAATATTGTCAATTCCACGAAACACACCAGAATAATTCCATGCATATCACACCAACATTCTTCTTATAACCGTAACCTTCTTTTTTCTTTAAATTATCTATCGCTTTTATACGATTTGATTATATATATTCACTCAACGTCTAACGTTTACTTAAATTGCATCACATTTCATATGACTGAGAAGAATCTGGGAACTTCTTAAATATAAAATCAGAAAGAAACTCCTGTTGTCAGTCGAAGAAAAAATTCGAGAATAGCCAATGTTACAAAACATTGCACATTAGTTAAATTGAATATCCTTGCATTGAATAAAAACACAGCACAAAAGAATAATTTATACAGTACAATTAATACTAAAACAAGTTATGGTGAGTAACGCTTACGTTTATTTGTTTATTAGCATTTGAAGAACTACTGGGCTTCGAAAACTTTTTACTGTACATACACACAGTTGTAATATTATGCAACTGTGATATGTAATTCGTTAAAAAACAAAAAAAAAACACTGAAATAAAATGAAAATTGAGAGTTATGATAAACATTGGAAGGAAATGCGAATACGCTGTGTCACGACTTGGTGGTCAAAATCAATTAACTCCAGAATATCATTGAAAAATCTCGAAAGCAATCGGTGCTGGATTGCAGAATATGCCAAACCATCCAATGCCAGATCAAAGAGAAATTACTATATTTGCATTGTATAGGTTCAACAAATAAATAAAAGTCAAATCTTGATTTTGAAAATATGAATAAATTGTTTCAATTAGAGCAGGTTTCGTCGCATGTGAATCAGGTAATAAATATGAAATGATTGGTTGGGTTGATTTGGTTGGAAGTAGGATTTTCTGAGGCCAACTTGCGCCAAGCACTCGCTAATTAAGAAACACATGCAACTGTGTTTTTGTAAATTTGGTAAAAATGAAAAGAAATTTAAGACAGTTTATTTGTTTCTTGTATACTACATTTTTTTTAAAATATAAACTTCTCTAACATAAATAATATAAATAAAATTCAACACTTTTGTAACAAATTGTGAGTAGTATTTATGTTTGAATAATTTGTCTTAATGAAAACAGCAGTATCACATTCAAAAATCAAACTTTTCCTTTTGAAAAATTCATTAAATCACTATGGAATGAAGCGTAAAACCCCCCAACAAACTACCCTCAGCGAAGCCTTTTATTTATGAAAGGCTTGATGTTCCAATGCAAACAGCGATGGCAAGTTGACTTGTCTTCCCATTGGATATACTCACTTTCCTAAATTTAGTTTTTCTCCTTCAATTTTCACTCCTTAAAATATCTGTTCACTATTATATCAGTTTTCATAATTCTTTTATTCAATTTTCTTTTTCTTTTTTTTTTTCAAATATCTATAGTATACGTGATAGTCTTACGTTAAAGTGGAGTGATTCATTTGTTTCTAATTAAGGAGCATTTAGATGCGTATACCACATTTCAAGTGACTCAGATTATTAGGTTGGAAATGATCTAGGATAATTTAATATTTAAAAACATCATTTACTTGTCTCTTAATATATTATTGCGAATGAGAATAATACTCGTTCAAATAGAACAAAAATAAAAATTTGCTCAAATATTTACAAATTTAATATAGCTATAATGGCTAACTGAAGAGATACAGCTCGTTTCATAAAGTCGTCTAACCAATATGGAACATAGTGATGAACTGCTATTAGTTAAGCAGTGAGAACTGTGAATCAGTTGATGCAACATGTCTTCTGCAGATCCAGGAGGAACTCAACAGGTGTTGGCCATCATTCGAGAGATGGGGATCCAGACAGATTCAGGAGAGGACAATAGACTAATCATTAAGGCAGCTTTTGGATCGGCAAGACAGTAACTCATTTTCTTTCTTCTGTTGCTGTGTGCTGATAACTACGCCAGTATAAATACTAATATCGCAAGTGTGCACTCAGAATATTTGCAATTTGGATGTAAAAGTGAGTTGTTCCACTGTGCCGCTTCATGGCATAGTGAGAAAATGGCTAGTGGCTTAAGATGGGTCAATAAAAAAGTTATTACAATTGAGCACATTTTTAAAACAAGCCTGTATTCCTTTATTTTATAAAAAAGCCTTTTAAAAATTTCACTGTTATCATTTTAATATATATCCAGCGAATCAATTATGCTGTGACATCATGATGTGGAAATGAAATACCACTTTAGAATTAATGTTCTTAATTCCCATATAAAAGTTTACTATCACTCCTCGACATACTATACCATTAAAAAATAAGTCTTTGATGTCCAAATCAAGTTGTTTTTTTTTAAAAAAAAATTTAATTTATGTATTTCCAAGAGACATATATTATTTTTAAAAAAAGTTCCCCATTCTTAACTTTTTGCTATTAAATAAACTCCTACCCAAAACGAGTAACACCTATTTTCCAACTAGCCTCTAAATTTTTAATTGATTCAAAGATTGTCAATGCTAAAAAGGAGTGAAAAAATAAATCCCAGGCACACCCTGTTGATTCATTTAAAGTTTTTATTTGCTCTAATTCTTAAATTAATCTCTCTCATATTTCCCAACCGTGACAGCTTAAGAACTTCCAACCGAAGCATTAAATCAAATGATGAAATAAAAGGATAAATGATGAAATGTATTATAAACAAATTCAATCACCAAAAATGACCCTTTGAAGTAATAGCTGAGAAAACACCGATTTTATACCCATCATGATCTTAGGAGACCAGAAAACGCTTTTCTTCCATGAAAATTACCTTTTCTGTTAGTGATGGTAGAAGTAAAGGAATGAGATAAAACAAAACAAAGGAACTTGTTAGGATTGGATGAGAGAGTGTGAATACCTATACCTCAGATCTACCATATCTTTTTTTATTGAGCTAATCCTTCGTCTTCCCTTGTTGGAGAGGTTGGTTTCTCAACAAATTAAATTGGAAAAGTAGATTAATGGATTTGCGATTTCGATTTCATTTCCGAACACATGAGGTAAGACATTTTTCAAGACAGGTGCCTTCAATGTCTGCAACAGTTTTATCGCCAAACAGTTTGCTGTTTGTGGATTAAATGGATTTATGATATATAAAACAATTAAGATTATATTACCCATAATGTTGATTCTTGTGCATGCATGATCATTCGCTTGTTGACTTGATTAACGCAACAGGTTTGATTGATTCATTGTCTGTTAATGGCACACTTAAAAGCAACTGGATGACTATTGGCGATTGATCTCGAAACTTTGAACCTCGGTCAAGCGACGAAGATGACACTTAAGGTTGAACCCAACTCCTCTAACTTACATAACATTCCGAAGTGAGGACGCGGAGTGAATTTGCTGCGATTATTTGGCAATACTTAAATTTACAAAATATTAAGAAAAATTAGTTTTCTTAACGTAATATTATTGATATAGATTTAAAATAAGTTCAGTCATGGTAGCCGATTGCGCATGATAGATAACTCATGACCTGCTTTTTTTAAGCCCTGTCATGAGTTCGAATCCCGATTCCACTAAAGATCCATCGTACAGCGAGGCTTATTTACAACTAGTGTGTTGGGTTTAGAAGCCCTTATGTTGGATTATTGATGGATAGGGTGTTTATTAACGTCACTCTGAGAAATAACACGAAGGCTATTGGCGACGGACCTCAAAATTTTGATTATCGGTCATGTGACGAGAACGACACTTGGGCTGGTACTCAACTCTCTAAATTTCTCCACCACGTCTAAGATAAGACTTGGTGCCTCGATAGATTTAACATGTGAGGGCCCTTCTACACCTATTGTCTTAAGTAGCATCAGGACTCGATCTCACGATTCCACTGAAACAATACCAACCGCTAGCTCATGACCAGACCACTCAGCTACCGTTGTCCCCAATACGTCTGATGGGAAATTGGCTTACGGTTCTGGCTAAATAGAAAAGTGTGCATTAATTTATAATGTTGTTTAAGTGTAATGTTGCGAAAAATATATTGTTTGTGTAATGGTTAAATAGGTGATAGATGTATAAATAATTTGAGAGGTAAAATAGTGTTTAATGTAATTAATTAATTGAGGATTTAAGCCATAGATTTCTTAAAGAAATCAGATTATAAGTCTATAATTGAAAGTTATTTTTTTTTTCTTTTTTATGATTCCAACATTTTCACTAAATTATAATAATAAAGACCATTTCGACTATTTTTATGAAACGCCTATTTCAAGATAAGAAAATGCAATGATGGTTTGCCTTAGGTGTATGAAACAATTTTCTTGCTCTTTTTTTTTCGCTGTTGATTTATGTACATCTATGTTTATTCGTATGTTGGTGTGACTCATGATTCTGGTGTGAAATTGGCTTGTGAGTTTAAAAAAAATGAAAAACGTATAATTTTCTTTAACTTCCTTAACGAACAGAAGTTTCCAGTAGATCAAATATGTATTACGGCTAAAACTGACAAAAGAACCAACAACATTAATTAGAGATATACTGCTTTCTTATCGAACAATATATGCATACAAAACAGTTTTTCAAATGCGAAAATAAATATTATAATACATTACTTATTTATAAGATTTTACAGTATTTGATAACAATGGATAGATTAATACAAAAACAAAAATGTTTAAAATTTTAGATCAGTTTTGCAATTTAAAACTGAGTCATTACTTTTTTTCAAATTTCAAAATGCAGTTGATGTTAAGGTTTAGGGGCTTAGAATACATTAACTGTTACTAATAGCCTTCTACACGCATCTAAGATATATATCTTACGTACTGTGGTATTGCATCTTACATAATGCCTGCAGAAATTTGAATCACAGACAAATATACTGAGCGTAAAATATGTGAATAAAATATTTTCTCCTTCTTGGACTTTTAAAACATATCGAAAGACTCGTGGCGAGTTCCTATTTTCCACTGTTGCATGTTATTGTACTCGAATTTCTCTTCAGAATATTCATGATGTTTAAGAAGGAAACTTCCCTCTCTCAGATCTAAGATGTTTATGATGAAGAGATGGGAAACTCTGGTGCACGAATGGGGTTAAATAGCAGTTCGTCTTCTGGAGTTTGATATACATTTTATAAGAAATGAACTAACATATTAAAAAAAATATTTATTAAAATGTTCAGTGTGCTACATTTAACTTATTTAAATGAACTTTTTGCTAAAACTAAAATTTGACTATTGTTCAGAATATTGGAATGTCTAAAATTTTCATGTATGAAAGAACTTTAAATTATTCGAGATGAAAACCAACGATTTTATACGGTGGCAAAGTTTATTAAAAAAAATTATTGAAACATTAGTTAAGACTTGTCGCAAATTTTGGCCTTGTTTTGTCAAATGTGACTACCCTGGTCCGCTTCTTGGACTTGACGTTCAGTCAAAAAAAATTGCCAATTTTGGCAATTTTTGAAATCGCACCAAGTTGGTGGGCTAAACTTTATTATTATAAAAAATTATTGAAATATTAATTAAAACTTGTCGCAAATATCTAAATATTGTATTGTTAGGCGAGTAAGAAAGATTCCCAAAATGTCAAGCTTGATGGGAAGTTGGTTAAAATAACAATCGGAAATTTGATGACATACTTACACACACACACACCAATAAATACATAAAAGCGTTGTAAAAACGACTTTATTTCAAACAAAAAAGTTAAAATAGTTTTTAATAACGACACGCTGAAATCGCACAAACATATTTCACTTATTTACATTTCTTATTTCATTAAAAGGTTAACATAAATTAGATACAAATATTCATTTATCTCCGTTTCCTTTATTACATATAACAGTTACAAATATCCATATACCAAAATATCGTTTTTATAAATCTTTGTTATGTGTTCCTGTGTAAAGAATGCATATTTCTGTGTTAGAAATGTCCTATGTTTTTATAGGACATATAAATAAGGCAGTCCTATGTTTTTATAGGACTATACTTTCTATGTTTCTATGCCTCATTGACTGTTACACACATATCCCAAAGATGTTACCGCCTTCGGAAAACATTGCTAGAACCCATCAATTCAGTTGAAACACGACTGAATCGTCTCTTTATCTCTAGATTGAAATCTGGTTCCTTTCCATTTGGTTCTTCAGTTGGTTTCTTCTTAGTACCTACTTGAAAATAGCTGAAATTTGCAAACAAATTAATGCAGTAGCTTTATCTAATTGCTCCTGTCATGTCGTCAAATACGAACATCTGACGATCCTCCTTACATTTTCTCACTCTTCGGGATCAGTCGATGACTTATGTCTTCTACAAAGAGAAAAATCGTTCATGCAGTATGGCATCAACTACAAAAAGAAAAAATCGCTCATCGCAACATAAGAATCCTTTAATGCAGTATGATTACATACATACTCGCACCCTATCGTACCTTGATATCTTATTTGTTTACGCACAAAAATGTTTTGGTCAAGAACATAGTAGTATAGAAGATGTGTGCCACTTAAAAGTATTCTCTTAGCTTATCAATATTAGGTCTTAAATCATTTTTACATCTATGCTTATGTAACTATACTTAAAGATAAAAGTTTTAAATAAAATACGCGTAATGTACTGGCGTAATTCAAATTTAAATTTAATTATTCCTTGAATTTTGTAACTTTAACGAGGATGGCTATTTTTAAACCAAAATTCGATCCGTTTTTTTTTTTTTTTTTCCCCATATCAATCAACATTTTTAACAAAAGTTCTGAAAATTATCGAAACTCACTATATTTTTATTTCTCGGTTATCAAAATCATAACAGAAAATTTAAATTTCAATGTGAAATATAAAACTCTATAATCCTACCCAAAAACTTTCTATCCACTTTCAAATACTTCATTGAAATAATCAGTAGACTTCTAAGCCAATGATGGATTTCAAAGAAACATTTCCTTATCCTGTTTGCTTATATTTTCCCACGCAGTTTTATTTTGACACAAATCCTTAAACTTCTGCCAAAGTTTACTTTAATGGGGAATAAGCGCTTACGTAGAATCGTTTTTCCAACAAGTTTTTAATCGATCCTGCCGTCAAAAAGTGAAAACCAGCTTCAATTCGCTGTGTTGACTCACTCGAGGTTTTTGTTAGTTCTAAATCTGAAGCTAATCCTTCTCACACTCCCCAACGGCCATCGAAGCCATTTATCACCCTCTAAAAACTTCCACCACAAGCAAAACAAAAAGGAACGGAAGATGGACGATGAAGTGATGGGGAAAAATTCCCATCCACCAAGAGGTGCCTTTTTCGTGTTACAGCTGAACAAACAGTGATTCTTTGTACAACGTGGTTTTTACAGACAAGAAAGTATTTTGCTTCCATGAAAATTACCTTTTTTTCGTTGGTGGTGTTAGCTGTAGAGGATGATTTCGAACAAAACAAAGGACCTTGCTGGGATTGGATGAGTATGGATACCTGTACCCGGGACAATTGGTATCTTCTCTAGATTAATATCCCCTCCCCCCTCGTTTCTTTTCGAAGGAAAGATTGGTTTCACAACAAATTAAGGAGGAAAGAGAGATTAATGGATCGGCGATTTCATTTCCGAACGCATGAAGTCGGGCATTTTTCAAAGGGGGGCATTCGGTGTCTGATACCGTTTTATCGCCAAACTGTTGGTTGCTTGTGCATCCGTGATTATTCGCGCATTGGCTTGATTTATGCGTCTGGTGTGAAACTGGCATACGAGTTTGGAATGTTGTTGGTTGCTATAGCGGTGTTCAAATTACATTTTTATGAAGAATTTTATACCAACGATTTATAAGCCAAAGAGTTATAAAACTCTTATCAACGTATTTTTTATCATTCATTTTAAACAAGAATATAGTCAATATTTTTTATATATTTTTTAAATTAAAATTTCTGGTATATATATTTGTGTGCATATTAAGTATTTCATTAATTATATCATCTTAAAAATATATTTGCCATGAAAAAATAAATAAGTTCACCACCTGACCGTTATTTTAAAAGGGACTATAAGGTTCTAAAAAGGCCAGACATCTCTGTGATAAAGTGTGTAAAGTATTAAAAGCTGAAAAAAATCGCACGAATTAAAGAGAAAATTAGTGTGTAAAGTAAAACCTTCAATTTCAGTTTTGACTCGTAAGATACATAGCTAAAGACGAAGCCAAATTTATGTACACAAAACGAGAATCTCGAAGAAATCAAAAGGCTCCCATTTACACACCATTTTGATTTCGTGAACGTAGTGTTAGTCCTATGGAATCCGCAGAAACCTCTATTATGTTTTGCACTTTCAGCTACACATCTTTACATTTATATAGATAAAACAGTCTAGATTTGAGGACGAAGGTATAAATTCCATAGAGTTAACATTACGTTCACGAAATCAAAATGCAGTTAATACCAGCCATTAATGATCTTACATATTTTCAAAAGCGCATTTTCTCTCGTTGTTATGAATGTACATCGGGAATTTTCACTTTCACACATACATAAACGAGTTGCTTTTCATCTTAGTCAACAATAACAATACGGAGAAAATTCTTCGAATCATTAATTTAAAGAAAATTCATAAATTAAAGTGAGTGGTGAACATCTCTTCATTACTCCAGAGAGAGAATGCACAACATGTTTCCTCTTACACTGCAAAAGGAACCATCATAAATATTAAAAGATCAAAAACGTGAAAGAGGTTTTCATTGCAAATGCAGCAGCGATTTCCTTTTGCAAATTTCGTTCTGTTCTGGGAGCAGTTTTAAAAATGCGAATATATACGAAGGAAATTGTTGGAGGAAAGGGAAATGTATCAGCGATCGCAAAAGAAACGGAAGTTAATTACGTTCCCTTTTCAATCGTTCATCTGAAGTTAAAGGCGAAATCTTATGAAATATGAACAGTAATGATTTTTCATACGCTAGTGTATTGATAGAGTAATGGATGTCATTTTATTCCTGCGTCCTATAGAATCGATTCTTATATTTAAATATTCAATGATTATGTAACATATTTCCTTCATTATTTAACTCTACACCCATTTTAAGGCTCCCATCTTCCGGCCATTTTGATTTCGTGAACGTAACGTTTTTCCTATGAAATTTCAACTGCCGTTATCAAATCTTTACTATTTGATCTATTTGAATGCAAAAAAGTACACCTGAAAAAGAAAAAAACAATGAAGGCTTCTGTGGAAGTAATTTTTTCTTCCGATTTTTGAAAATATTTTACCCATATTTTAATGATTCATTTGGGAGTTTTCCAGTCTTTAAAAAATATTTAAGAATATTTTTAAGAATTGAAGGAAAAAAGTAATTCCGCAGAAGACTTCATTATTTTTTATTCTTTCAGATGCACTTTATTGCATTCAAATAGATCAAATAATAAGGATTTGTAGTCGATATTCCACAGGATTAACATTACATCCACAAAATCAAAATTATCGGTAGACGGTACCCTTAAAGTCTAATTTAATCGTCAATACTCGTATGCTCAAAACTCCAATTGAAGATGCGTAAGAGGAGGACTAAACACTTTATTGATTGCCAAAGAATAAAAAGTTGCTCTTTCTCGCATCCCTCTTAACTCTCAATCAATCCTAGTATATCCTAATAATAAAGTATTAGCTTACCAAATAATTTGTTCCAATTCAAGCACTTATCGTTTACAGAATATTCGAATCATAGTACTTTATCATTGAGTCGCTTTAATCCAAGCGATTAATTACGATTATTCGATACTATCTATAATTATATATCAGCTTATCATTATCATCTATCCTCCTTTTCTTTTCTTTCAATTATATTTCTCTTATATATCACTATGTCTAATTGAATTCACTACATCTTTTTTATGTTTATCTAATTTATCTAATCACGTTTCATTCTTGATGGGAAGAAATTATAATCTTATGCAATTTAGATTACCAAAAGGACCCTGAGGTTAGTCAAGAGAAAACCGCGAATAGCCCAACGTTACAATTACTACAGCAATTGTCCTTCAAGAATGTTTTGAGTTTTCGAAAGAACCGCCAATAATTTTTGCTTGATGTTTAAAGAATAAATGGAATGACCTTGTGTGGAAAATATATTTGAATAATATTGTAATAAAACTGAAATGGGATGCGAGCTTCTATGAAAAAAAAATCTGTTGTGAAAGAAGAAAGTGGTCACGGTTAAATTCTTTCTATTAGAATCCGAGGATAGTTCAAACAGTATATATATGCTGTTGAAGATAGGTGGCATTGTTGAGGCAAGTTGGTGTTGCTATTGTTCTTTGCCATCTATTAAATCGCATCAAAACAAATTTGATATTGATTTATTGATTAGTTTTTATTTGGTAGTCATTTGCTGCGAAATTAAAATTTGATTACTACGGCGTCGAGTGGAAGTCATCATTTTGAGTCGAAATGTCCCCAGCGATGAGACTTAGATAACATAAACACTCAGAAAATGAAAAATAATCAAAATGACGTAATGTTGCAGATTAATGCATTCAAAAAAGTTGTTGATGGTTACACCGCTAAATGGCGTTAAACGTAATTTGACACTGATTCATAGGTTAGTTCTAATTTTTTAATAATTTACTGTTAAATATAAATTTGATTGCTGCCACGTTAATTGTCGTCATCATTTTTCATCGTTTCGTCAATGTCGATAAGACCGGGATTCTTTTCGCCATATGCCGGAAGTGAAGCAATAATCAAAATAAAGTATTTATGTCCTTCAATCTGCTCCAAAGAAGGCAAAGACGGCCATATCAGCGGAAAAAAGAAGGCAATTTTTTAGGTGTGTGTGTGGAGTTTGTCATAGTCATGGATATTTTAACTTAAGGAAAACCGATCATTTGATAATGCAACAATTGAGATATCTAATTCCAATTCCTTACATGCGTATTTTTGCATCAGCGTCGTAAGTACTCAGATTGTATAGGTTTTAAAGATTCGCTAGAAAAAAATCAAATAAGAAAAGGCAACCTTAAATTTATCAAAGGCGAATATAAGTATTAAGAAAATTGCCATTTGGTTCAGAAAATAGAAAATGGTCTATTATTCAATTCAACAACGATCTCTAATTTTTTCTAGCGCTGTAAGTTTAATTCTGAATTCACATCCAAATTTACATGAATATCCTAGCAATGCGCGCAGCTCCTTTGTGTCAGATCTTTCGCCTTCAGCCTAAATGAGATGAATGAAGATATTCCAGACATATTCAATGGGATTTACATCCCAGATGTGGCAGAGGTCTGGTCTAAACAAATCATTCTCCGCCCTGTATATACGTAACTGGGATTCGGTTGACTTTGATGCAAGGATTGGAGTCTCGTCTGGCTGGAAATCGTTTTAAAATGTGGTATCAAGTGAATAGTTAGTATATAGTTGAATTTGTGGAAATTGAAATGTCAGAAGTTATATTTCTAGGGAACGGACATATATTCAAAAATGTTACTTTTCCTTTCTGGAGAAATCAGTGGAGTGCCTTACGTAAATTTTAATAATGTAGTACAGATTCTAAATAGCTATTACCATTCATCTCTGGTTGACAAATTCGGTGTAGCTGTTAATAACTCATACAGAACTAAATTGTAAAGTTAACAAATGAATTAATTAATTTAACGTAGTTAATCAACTCTCAAAACAAAATATATTGATCTTCGCAATCCGATGTTATTCCATAAACCCGTTTTCGCATCGTAATATTACACACAGATGCACCTATATATATTAAACTTAAAGATTCGAATAGAAAATTCGATTTATTGAAATTATGATACATAGAAATACATATTGAAACTTTTCCATAAATTTCTTACTAAAAACAATTATATATAGTTTATTTTTCAGAGGTAAATTAAATTTAAGACATTGAACTCTCAAATAAACTTATTTTTAAAAATGTACAAATATGTAATTAGTTTGCAACCAAGTACTGAAAATTCAATGTTTTCATGCGAGAATCGAAACGGAACTTATGATTGGTTTTGTGCAAAATAGTTTTTAACTATGTCTTTTTGAACATAATGTTTTGCCGAAGGTGTTTCTAAGTAATGTTCACTTTTATTCAGGGAGATAAAAATGTCTTCAGTAACTCTGAAGCCGAATCGAACAGTTTGAAATGAGTCCATTACTTTTGGGATTTTGATAGAATTGCTTTATCAACATCCCACTGAGAAGCATCACGAGAGTTATTTGCGACGGACCTTTTATTTTGATCCTCGGATAAGGGACGAGGCCGATACCAGAACTGGCACCTTTCTCTCCAAACTTCCACTCCTAGCAGGACGACTTTGAACTTTGATCAGATTTAATTTGCATCAGTTCTGCTACACAGTGGGGTCTTAATCTATATTTTAATTCTATATTTTTGGAAATTAATCGCGAAAACTTTTAAGTTCAAGCTTTTGCGGATGATCTGACGGTTATTCCAGAAATTGAAGCAGAGACCAGGAGCATAATTCTAATATCTTAATTGGTCTTATTGCTGAATATCTGGCACTAAGGAGATCTATAACAAGGGAGTTTGTGGTGGCAGCGTCATTAGTCGAAACCCAATTTCTAAACTAAATAACTCCTTATAAAATTTTAATTATAAATTCAATAAATATTTAGGTATTCCGATTGTCTGCTGTCTCTCCTGGAGCCCCCATATTAATTACCTTAAAGAAAAAGTTTATAATCTCTCATTAAATTTTAACAGTATTTCCATCGGTGATTTCAATTTCAAAAATTATAAACTATGGTACTTATTTGTTATGGAACCCCAATTACTGTCTATGGAGCCAAAGTTTGTGGAGGAGATCTAAACTCCTCATAAATTACCAAGTTAAACTCCATTCAGAGAATATACCTTTTAAAGATTACCAAGGCCTATAGGACGTCTCCAACTGTGGCTTTGCAGGTGATTGCCGGGGTTCTCTTTATTCATCTTAGCATAAAATTTCATTTTCTTAAATATCAAATTTTGAAGCAGCATAATTCCAACTTTTCTCCCCTGATTAATAATATTACATTCGTCTCAAGTATTTCACTGAGAGCTGTTCATCCTGAAAAACAAATTCCTTTTTTTAACAAACTTTCGGGACACTCCGAGAGGGATATTTACACCGACGGATCAAGGATCGGTCCGAAACTTGGTTCGCCGTATGTGTTGACTATATGTTTAAACTGAATTCTTATAATTCAGCTTTCCAGGCTTAGCTTTCGGCAATAGGATTTGTCGCTTTGTGGGCACTTTCTCATAATCTCAAAGTTTCTGTTTATTCCAAGAGTTTATCATCAATATTGCTACTGCAGAGTACCAGAAATAAATCGGCTTTTATTAATACCATTTAAGAAAAATTAGTGACTTACTCTGATTTTTACAATTTACACTGGGGTCTGGCCAACATCGGAGGTTATTATAACGAAACCACGGATTCCTTTACAAAGCTCGCTGTCACTGATGGTGAGGGAATGAATGTCCCTGGCTCTTGGACGCATGTAGTTATGCTTTTAAAAAACAAGCTTCTTTCTGATTGGAAGGTCTGGTTTCTAATTTAAATCGTTTTAATTTGAAAAATACAATCTTATTTCCTTATTGCTATGTTTCAAATGCTGACCATTACATTTTCTCTTGTTCTTTTATGAAAGCTTTTTCTTTAAACTATCCTATTGTAGAAGCGAAACCTACTTTTCTGAAGTTCATGTGGGAAAATCTTTGCTTGCATTTCAAGCTTAAATTTTGTTTTCTTACGGATCTTCAAAGTACCCAACAAATTTCTTAATTGTTTCAGCTTTTTATTGCATTCCTTAATATTTAAATTTTCCTCAATGTGTAGTTATAATTGTGTACCTTGTATATACAGGTATAGGACAAAATAATGGGAACACATGTGAAAAATTAAAATGTTTTATTAGTAAGAATTTAGGTCATCTTCGGCTAGAATGACAGCTTGTATGCGACGCAGGATTTACAAATAAAGGTCTCAAAGTTCATCGGAAATCATTTCCATTACTCGTGCAGGGCCGTCTCGAGATTCCGAACATTTCTTGTAAATATAGTGTTATTTTTTTTTACGTTGAAAGTGCTTTTCACCTTTAGAGTAAAAATAGTTATTTTATTGTTCTTTGTATAACAAATTCACGAATCGTCAGCACAAACATATTTAGGGCAGCTGATGGATAGTTGTAATGGCAATTTAATAAGAAAATGTAACATATTTATCCATACGAAGAAAAGAATTTTTAAATACATGTAGTATTAGAGAGTGGTTTAAAAATAACCGTATTAGGAATGGATGATAAAGATGTAACTGATTGTAGTATTTTTGTCTATTGGTCGTTTATCCTTTATCTATGACTATGACACCTTTCGCATCCCAAAAACCGTTGCCATAACCTTTTCGCTTTCTTTGGTACCGATTCACCCAAAGTAACTCATTGCTTAGACTGCTGCTTGGGTTCCGGTGTTATGTTGATTCCAGGTCTCATGGGCAGTTACAACTCAATGCAGCATGACGACATCTCATCGCGGTAGCAATCAAAACTAACGTATGAATAAATTTTGACATTGTTTAGCAAAGGATAACACCAATTTCCTTAGAAATGTCAACTGTCGTTAAAGACATGTACTTTTTAAACTATCCTCGTAAGTTAAGAGGTTAATTTAGAAAGATAATGACAGTTTTTTAAAAGAAAGGGTTTTTTTGTCTAACACAAAATTTTTAGTCCTGGATTTATTACTCTTCAAAAGGTTCAATAAGTATTTTAGAAAGCAAAGGGAATCCTTATTTAAAATACTTTTTCGAAGTTTCATTTTCTGTATATTCATGAAGCCTATTGCCTCGTAAATGAAGAGATTATTCACACAGATTTAAGAATTTAATCTAAGTGATGTTGAAAACTTAAGACAAATATAGAGAATGTTAGGTAGACCACGTGGACTATTACTGATATGCAAGTTAAAAAGAATATGTAAAATTACTTTATTAAACGAATTAATTTTGAACTTCTCTGCTAGCAATTTATCTCTAGGACTTGTGAAATATTTTGAACCCTTATTGGACCCGTGAAATAAAATAAGTAAGTAATAAAAGTGAAATAATTCTCTTTTTAAAGCGTGACATCTAGATTTCGCGTCACTGCACATATAAGAAGTGAGATTCTATACTCTTAAAAAATTTTCGAATCGTTTAACTACACATGCGCTGTTATGAAATCCTTACTGTACTTTCTACCGAAGCGAGAACTATTTATCTCTCTTTTTCGGCAGCCAAATAGACTTGGAAAAAACTCTCGCCTTCTCTTCGAATTTGTTCCCTGTGGATCGGTACAAGAATTTTTGTAAGGGGGAGGAAGAGAAGTTTTCAAAACCCTTCTTCGAATAAAACTCAGAGAGTTCTTTTTTTTTAAGGAAAGAAATGGAACAGAACTCTGCCGTCACGTTCGAAGCATAGATGATCTCCTATTTATATTTCCGGCTTTAGACTTTCAACAAAGAAAGGATTTCAGCAGACGACTTTATAGGAGGTACCGAGGGTGGAGAAGTATCGAAGAGTAAAAAAAAATAAACAAATAAATAAGTAAAATGGAACATGAATATGTCAGTGGGAAGAGGGGTGTGCAAACGATTCGATAAAAATGATGAAATACTTCCTAAGACATCTGTCAGATGCACAGGCGAAAAAGATTATGCAAAACGAAATGGCAACACTCCCTCCAGTCCTCCCTTCCGCATCCGACAATTCTCAATTGATGGCGAATGAAGGGGAAAAAATGGTATAACCAGGAATTCTAAAACGATTTTCGATAAAAATAAAATTGCGAAACCCCTTTTGTTGGTTGTGACAAATATGGAAGAATTCAAATAATGTTCCGAAAACGATTTACCTTTTCTAAAGGGGGACCGCCTCGAACTATTTTTTTTCTTTCCATTTTTATTCTTTTTAATTCTTTAGATGGAGGTCAATAAAGGTAACTTTTCGTATTTTTAGAAAATCTCGATGCAGAAATATTGATAAAAGAAAATCGTTTGGTGCGCAATAATTTCATTTCTCTTCAGCTCTCACTGTATCGGAGAAAAATACGGGGGAAGGCAAAGGAGAATGCGCTGCGTCTAACGAAATTTGTATTATTAAAGAACGTTCTTTTATGGTTTTTCGTTTTCATGTTTGGTATCACATTTCTTGGTATAAAGTAATGCGGTTATTAAAATTCCTAACTATTTCGAATAGATATAAAACGCACAGCCTGGAGCTGAAGTTACATTTCTAAGGAAATCGATCCTTTTTTAGAATTTAAAAGGAGGGGACGAATATTGTTTATTAAAGAACCAGATTGCATCGCTTGAATATTTTTGTGAAAAAGTATTTTCTTACCACTGGAAATATGTAAATTATATCTGTGTGAAATGTGTTAAATGAAATGCTGATATCTCTTTTCTCGTTTTATAACTACATCAAGTGCCATTACTCAGATCGATTCTTCTAGAAAGACCTGGAGGACATATTTATGGATATGAAAAACTTAATTTTGAGTACTCGTAATGAGTTTACGACCAAAGGAGAAGGCGAATTTTTTGTTTGTTTGAAAGAGGATTCTGTCAATAATTCATTTTGAATAATATAGATAACTCAACATTTTCTGGGGAAGCAACATTAGTAATATTTATGAGTCAAACGTTTTTTAAAGTTAATTCATTTTCAAAATAGTTTTCAATTTTAGGAGGCGTATGTTCTCTTTTTTAAATAAAGTAGTATTTTGGCAAATCTTATTATAATAGTTAGCCTCAAACCACTTTCAATAATTTTAGCATGGCATCAGAACAATTCAATGTAATTTCCATTTGTGAGATTGTTCTTAAGGATAAGGATATATATATATATATATGGGGGTACGTGCATGTGTGTGTGTGATGAACCCACGTTATCAACTTCTTTTCTTCTTTCTAACTTCTTTCTCTTTTTCTATACTCTACTGTTAACACCCAATTAAATCCTACCAACTAACGTTCAAATGCTTTTTAATTGCAACTATCACCTTTGCTTTGGAAAGTCGTGCGTAAGATGCTAATATCCCAAGCCTCTACTAATTGCAAACTTAGCAGAATTTCGGGACTTCCCGTTTAACCTAGAATAAAAGCAGATGGTGGTCATTGAGCCCTCTCATTTCTTCTTTCTGCTTCCGCGTAGCTAGCCCTCGCATTTGTATTATCGTGATTTCACTAGTTTGCTTCTATTGTGATGTTTATGTGCAAATGCTGTCAACAATTAAGAAAATATTCAAATCGGACAATACAGTGCTACTTTAATGATAACATTGTCCTAAACTGAAAGGAGTTTGTGACTCATTTGCGCATCGGTATAAAGATACTGTAAAGAGTGTTAATTATGACTAAAATGTAATCGTTGTAGAAATTTAATTTTTCCTTATTACTCTAAGACTTCCTTACATAGTCTCCATCCAGAGTTATACATTTCTCCCAACATTTCTTGCCCTTGTGAAGGCCTTTTCACTGTAACACTCAGTATATTAAAATCTATCTTTTCCATACAGCGGGTCACTTCAATCTAAGGCTTTCTGTAACCATAAGAAATAACCAAAATAGGTGTCATTTTTACAATATAATGTACGCAAACATTTATTAATATGCAAATTAAATTGCATCCCCTATACGTACAAACATATATATATACGGTGGTGGCCCAAATTGTGGACACTTTTGGAAGTTTTTTTTTTTTTTTTTTTTTTAATTTTGTATGCTTATAAAAAATGTTACGTTTCACAAAATGCAAAGTCGTATACATCCTTTTTAAGAGAATCTTATACAAAATTCAATACAAAAAACCACATTCAAATATTTCTAAAATAAAAAAAAACTATTAGTACTCGAATCAACGAAACAAACGCAGTTTGAAGTGATTTGTAATGTCTAACTTTCGTGGCCAATCACTGTTCTTGTTCTGTGAACCAATCAAATATCTACAATGGCTTGGCAACTAATGAAATGACTTGTTTCAACTGCAAACATGATGCCAGCAGAAGCTGACATGTTTGTAGATAGAACAAGTCATTATTGTGCTTTGTTATGTGGAAGGAAGACTGTTTCTTATATGTAATCAAATTACAAGTAGGAATTGTTAAAAATTTTGATGTTTAATCAAAAAGCAATAACATCTAATAAAAGAATAGATTAGACATCTAGAAAAAAGATGTAAGATTATTGTGTTACGAGAAAGTGGTCTTTCTTATGTCGAAATAGTAAGACAGGTGGGTATTTCAGTGACTACATCTGGAGTAAAAAAGTTTTAATTCCGATATCAGGAAACAAATTCCAGAAAAAATAAAGCAGGAAAAGGCCGAAAAAGGTGCACCATAACTGTTGATAACAGAAGAAAAAGATTATATCTCCAAGATAGAATGTCATCATGGCTCATCAGAGGCTATCTGAATGATGCTGGTGTTTCTGTAAGTTGAAGAACAATCAGGAGAAAATTAATAGATGTTGGACTAGGAGGTAGAATTCCACAAAAAAGCCTTATAGCAATTTGCAGCAGAGCAGAAAAAGGCTGACTACAGAGGGCAAGAGAGCATATTAATTGGACAGATGATCGGTGTTCATAAGTTTTATGGAGCGATGAAACTAAGATATCGTTATTTGATAGTGATGGACGAAAATATGCAAGACGTAGAATAGGAAAAAAATACATTCTGACTATATTCAGGCAACTGTGAAAACCCTACTTAGTGTTATGATTTGGTCATGCATGTCAGCAGATGGTATAGGTCACTTTCATGTCATAAATGGGACCCTGAATGCCAGAAAATAAATTGACTCTACTTGGGAACCAAAACTTCTACCTTTTATCAGGGATCTATTTCCAAACAATGCTTCATTTATTTTTCAGCAAGATTCTGCTCCCTGTCACCCAGCAAAATTAACGAAAGAGAGGTTTCGTACTAAGAGCATTGAATTGTTGTCCTGGCCAAGATACAGTCCTGACCTGAATCCTATCAAAAACTTGTCTCGGCGTTTAAAAACTCTTGTCCGAATGCAGCACTCATCAAATAAAAGGGAAATAATTGAAACTATTATTGTTTCCTGGTACCATTTAATAACGAAGGAAGAGCTTAAACCTATTGTCAACTCAATGAAACATCGATGTGAAGCTGCAATAAAAAATAAAGGATGCCCTACTAAGTACTGATAACTAACTCACTGCAATCATCAGTATCTAATGTATATCAATAATTATTAGACTAACTTTTTTTTATTAGAAATATTTGAATATTGTTTTTTGATTTAAATTCAATATTAAATTCTCTTTAAAATAGTGTGTATGACTTTGCATTTTGTGAAACGTAACATTTTTATAAGCATACAAAATTAAAAAACATAAAAATTTTCAAAGTGTCCACAATTTTGGACACTACTGTACATATATATATATATGTGTGTGTGTGTGTGTGTGTACGTGCGTGGTACTCTCTTTCTGCAAAACGGAGATATCGGACTAGGGTATCGTTGGTTTACCGATAACACCGGATAACTGGAAAATCACTAATAATAACGCATTTAAGCAATAAAAGCTATGTATTATTATACAAAATATAATACAGTATGCTCAAATAAAGTATGGAACATAAGAAATAACTAGAACTAGAAAGAAATGCATGTTTTAGTTTTGATAGGCTACATTATTTCATTGCAATTGGTCTGTAAGCCTTGTCAGACAGTGTAAAATGCCAAATTTCTCATAGAGTCGGAAAGGTGAATTACCAGAATATTGAGCGACTATTGTACGTATGTATCACCACCACAACTTATTGACGTAATGTAAGCACAAGTCCGTCTCTCACACTCTCAATCATATAAACTATTGGTATTAGCTTATGAGTCCAGAACTCAGAGAAATTTAAATTAAGATTTATTAAAATTAGGTATTAAGACAGTTTTATCACATGCACACGCATATGCACGCATATATATATATATATACACATAAATTTCAAAGAGAAAAAAAAACACGTATGATTCTTGAGAGAATGTATCGTATATAGTACCATTTACCATTTTAAGAACTTTAACAAACTTTCACATTTAAGCATAATTTTTCTTATTAAAGCGTATAAGATTTAGCGCCCATCTAAATTGTCCCAACCAATCTTCTCGCGAATCTTCTAACTTTCACTGTAGCTATAAAATACTCTGATTCTGATTACCACTTTCTTTTTTTCCTTCTTTTCGACTCAAATTTTTGATATGTAATATCCGTTCTCCTTTTTTGTGCTTCTGTAGTAGGTACCTGCTTCATTCACCTTTGCTTTAATATTGAATATATAAAACGCATTTTATAGGTAAGAAAAAATCAATTTAAAATCGATTAATTTTGTAAATATATTGCATACAAATCAGTAATCCTTCAAAATATAATTTTTAAATTTTGCTTTTTGTGTTTTAAACCTGCCTGTTTTATTCTTTATTTATTGTCCGATCATATCTAATGATAATATATTTATAATTATTTTATACTTTTATGACTCGTTTGCTCTTAAGACTTCACAGGCTTGCTTTAAAATATGATTAGTCTTTTATTTTATTCCTCTTTTGTATTTATTTATGATATAACATGAGCAATAATTGCAAAATGTAGGAATAAATGTATCGAATGATGCGTTTTCTTTTTCACGCATCATAGCTTTCAACCATTTACAGTACCCTAAAGTAATATTAATTTTTAAAGATGTTCCTTACAAAATAATTCTTAAATAAAGGCTCGCAACCAAGTATCGGTAACTGAACAACTTTAACCTCGCCAATTAAAACTACATTAAGATACAGAAAAGTCTTTAAATTCACACAAGCCACCACTGAACAAGTCAGTACTCAATAAGATCTTAAACCATTACTAATATTTCCCAAAGCACTTTCTTCACTCCCAAAGAGCAATTTGTTGAAAACACCATTAAGTATTCGTGACCCTGTTCTTTTTGCAGCTTTCCCTTTCATGTCCCAAGAGATTCGAAAAGTAATTACAACTTAACTCCATTAAACTCTCTCATATACACAGCCTAGTTCTAAAATCTCGGGAAACAACGCCTTTGGTTGTGTAAAATTTTAAGTAGGAGCAAAATGGGTGAAATATTTATCCCAACTCATTTTTAAATAACTTATTCTTTAAAGCGTGTGACTTCTGGTCTTACTTTTAGCAAAGAGCGGAAACGTGCGGAAAATCTCAAGCGTCAGGCAATTCACATCATAGTTTCCTACCATGTGTTTGGCACTTACGTAAGGTAAGTCCAGACTTTAAAACCCTATTAACATCTCATGACAGAGTTAGGGAAAATGTACAGTATATTTCCGAATGTAAGATAATCCATATATAAACCGATACTGTGGTTTCCCCCACCCGCCGAAATCTATTCAAAAATTAAATCCTTTGTATAAGCATAAATAAAAAAAAAATCCTGTAACGCTTCAACATGTTGCCAGGAGGACGAAAATATTGCAAAACTTGTATAACAAGTGGAACGTTGACCAATCAAATAACTGTAAAGTAAAACTCCAGACGCCTACAAAGAGAGAGAGAGAGAGAACTATGGTAAACCCCAACTGAATCCAGCACATTGTTATCATTAAGTTTATAACGCAGGATTATTTGTAATTTTCTCTTCGCTAACCTCGAGGACTTATAGGAAATTGAATTTCAAAAAATTACAATTTCTTCTCAAACAAAATAAAACGGAATTAGGTTCTTAAGATGAATATTGAACTGAAGTGAATTTGAGATAATGATATATAAAGGAAATAGAGCTGAAAGGAAAATTAAGGGATAAAAAAGATGAAGTCAAAATGATTAATATTAGTATGTTACATTAAGGCACCACAGTTACTCTTAAGGATTGAAGAAAATATTAGTTCAAGTTCAAAGGAAAGAATCGGCAATTTCTGAGAAGTGATTAAATCAGAAAGAGGGAATTGGTAAGCTAAGATTTTATTAGTTGACCTTAAATTATAATTGGAGAGTTAAGTGGGATTCTAGTAAGTCTGACATTATCCGTTCTTCAGTGATTGTTAATAAAGTTTTTATCTTTCTCTTGCGCATCTTCAATTAGAATCTAGTAAATAGTGACTATTTAATTAGAATGGAAGATATCTGTAGAATTAAATAATGAAAAAGTGGCGTCACAAGTTAATATTTTGTATACATATGTGATAATTATTCTAATTTGTTTTTCTATTTCCTCACAAACATTCTCTAAAAGATGAAGTCGGTATTTTATTATTTCTAGAACACATTTCAGTTCTTTTTCCGCTGCCCGGAAACAGACTTCGTTATCATCGGATATTTCGTTTTGAGGACGACTCAACAAACCAGTAATATGAAGACTTTCGTAAATAAAACCCCTTATATCTATAAAGAGAATGAACATTTCGTTAAAAATTATTTCCCTCGTAAACCTAGAATATATAATGTAAAGAGATAAAAACGGCACACTGACGACAATCCAGAACGACGTAAGCAAACGAGGATACAAATAACTTTCAGGTACAACATGAATTGTGAATATCAATTTACAAATAAAAAAAAGGTAATCGTCATGAAGGCAATACTTTCAACTACTACTCGCAAAAGGAATATGGAAATCTTTGCCATGGGCAAAATTTGAATCATCTCAAATATATTTCTTCAGACTTTGTGCTATTTTGGAGGGTGCCATATCACAATGTGCCTGCAAAAATAATGGATAAGGAATCCGTAATTTTTTGTTATAATAGACAAATTATATTCTAGCGAGCCTTAAGTGATAAATCTTTTTTATTGCCTCGTCAATTCTACAAATTAAGAAGGGGGGTATAAACGAGTTTTTACCTTATTTATTATTATTATGTACTTTATACCTTTAATCGTTTTACATTACACTTTTTCCTTTTTTTTCTGTTACATTAATTCAATATTATCCCTTAACGTTCGAAAGGCTGCGCTGCAACACTACGATATGAAAACTTATCATCTGTTATATCTCATGTACAGAATTAAATGAATCATTTTGATAGAGTGAGATATGTATACATCTATATAAGCTTACGACACTCCGAGATAAGACTTCTTTTAAAGTGGTGTGGAAGATTGGAAAGGGAGATACATGCTCAAATTTCATCCTCGTC
Organism: Nephila pilipes; assembly: GCA_019974015.1. NCBI lineage: Eukaryota > Metazoa > Arthropoda > Arachnida > Araneae > Nephilidae > Nephila > Nephila pilipes. The sequence goes on along the minus strand of BMAW01052015.1, from coordinate 361,111 downwards.
ACTTAACCGAGGTTCAAAATTACGAGGTCCATCGGCAATATTATCGCAAATTACGAGATCCATCCAATGTTGATTCTAACTGCGAAGTTTATAAACAATCAATTAAGAAAACCACGATAAAATGCTAGTAAAAGTTGCAAAATGCTGCAAACGAGCTTTGGGAGCTTATGCTCACAGGATTTACAAATGAACATGTAAAGAAAAAATTCGTAGCACCGTTAACTTATATCATATTAGTAAATTGGTTGGTTATCATATTAAAAGGAAATTTTCGTAACGAAAAAACAGCTATAGGATCGACGTAGTACGTTTAAAAGGAAAAATGACGTTGGTGGAACACTGCCCATTTTACGTTCTAGAAATAATAAAGAAGGTCGAGTGTGTTCCCATAGACAAATAGTTGGAGTGCACTAATAAATATGGACTATTGTTCAACATGTCATGGGAACCCTTCGCTACACTTAAGGGAAATAATAAAGAAGGTCGAGTACACATATAGTTAGAGGACGCAAACAAACATATAGAATATGTTCTGGGAACCCTTCGTTACATTTAAGAGACTGTTTTGAAACTTTACATTCCATGAAAGATTATAAAGATTAATTCAGTAATACCTTTATTTTTTTATATACCTTAATTTAAAAATTTTATTTCTTTAATTTAAGTTCACTCATATTTTTTTTGTTTCATTATCATTCACGTATTGTATTGATTTAAGAAAATTCCTTGATTTGTTGATATATTTGTAATAAATTTTGTAATAAATTTTGTAATAAATTATTATTGTAATAAATTATTATTGTAATAAATTTTGATCTTTAAATATTGAAATGGTTAAATTTGGGAACTCGAATAAGGTTTAAGCTGTAGTTATTAATAAAATGTTACTAATTAGGGCTTTTATTCTTACTTATTTTTGTATTTTTTATTTTTCTTTTATATATTCTACACCAGAAGACAAAATTAAGCAGTGCGTTTTATAATATATATGTTTTAATAATCTCAGAAGCATGAATGTTTTAAAGTTCAAAATATTATTTTTGTTTTATTGCTTTTAAATACTGACATTTCTAGACCCAAAAAATGTATTTTACAGATGCTAATGCAAATTTAAAATTCAATATTTTAAGTAAATTTAAATTAATAAATATATTGTTTTAATATTTATAGGAAAATAGTTCTTTAGATATTATGGTTCTTTTTCTCTTTTGTGTTAATAACTAAGGAGGACAACAATCATTTTACATCAATTTAAATATTAAAAAATTGGTTACTTTTTCACTAAGCAATTCAAGACAAAAGAAAGCATCATAATAACTTTATTGGAATTGACTCTAAAAATATCCCAAACTCTTGATAAGATAAACAATTGTCGTATTATATTTTTTAAATAAAATTGCCTACTTCTTCGGAATTTTATTTAGTCAATCAGTATGATAAGATCACTCGCTCATTCGGTTCCTAATCCTATCCCATTCTATCCAGTTGACTAGATCAAGTCCATTACTCCCTAAACACTCAAGAAATCAAAGACAGGAAGAGAACAGTTGGTCAAGTCCTCTCTAAGAAGCCAAGACAGAAAAGAAGATGTTTTGCAGAGGTCTGTTACAATTTCTGCAGACGGGGAAGATCCTATTTTCCTGGTTAAATTTGAGGCACCTCAAGTGGCTGCTTAAGAAATCGTGATATTATAGTCTCCTGTGCACGATCATCCGCAAAAACGATGATTCTACCCTGCCGCACACCACAATATCCGTCTTGTAACGAAGTAGAACGTGAAGAAAGATCGGTTTTAGATTTAATTCTTGAGCAAGTCTCTAGAAAAGTTAAAGTGGTAGAAGTCAAAACCACTGAAGTACCCTCCCTTAGCTAGGGTATCAGCCACTTCGTTATCGCTGATTCCAATATGAGAGGGAATCCGCTGAAAATCTATATCATAGAAGAATAGAAGTTTTTGAATGAACATTTTGTAGTTCAAAAGTTCAATATTTAGATAAAAAGTAGTGACAACACCTCCAGATTTCGACTGACGTGCACCACATGATGCTGGCCTCCTCTAAGCTAATAAAAGACATACATGGGAAGGTATGCGATGACAGGCGACAAGCGAATTTTACAAAGTGGTTCAGTGATTTGACTTGAAGTGCAGAGCAAAAAAGAAAGTACCACTGATGTAGGCAATACCACAAAACAGTATTTCACATTCTGCACGACATCATTGGATATTGTAAGATTACAGCTCGTTGAATATCCTATATCCACGCTCCAACAAACCATGTCTGAAATAACTATCCAATGAATGGAGACATCCTGGTACGTCACGTCCACAGAAGTTGCGTTCAGAGCTCTGAAATATAGCTGCATGCCATACTTCAACGACAGAATGTTTATATGTCAAATTCTCTGAGTTCTGGAGGCATTATCTGTGTCCAGCACACAATAGAAAGCGACGCCACTTGTTGTCTTCAAATTAAATAATCCCCCATGACAATTAACGGTGGCATAGTTCAATTCTCTGTGACAGAGGCGGTAGGAGGTACTGGAATATAATCGCCATATTCACTCTGAACCCGCGAGACTATACTATTTTTGCCAAAATGAAAGAACTATTACGAAGGAACCATTTCAACTATAGACTGGAAATTATCCGCGCTATAGGGTGATCGGTGAAGGTTATCAACAGAAGTGGGCGAACTAATGGTTTACGATTCTTTCTGTCATTTGGCAGAAGTTTGGCATGAGAGGTGATTATATTGACGGAATGTAGATGTCTATACGTAATGATAAGGGTATTTAAGATTTATCAATGTGTGTCCTCTATTTTGTATCCAACCTTTTTGTTCCGTGAAACTAATAACAATTAACTTAAGCCTTTTCACTATTTTTAAGATTGAATCAAATTTCCACTTTAAAATCTAAAAAATTCAGAAGTCTTATATTTCTTTCTCTCTCTTTCTCATAATGAAGCTTTATAAATACTTAAGGTTTGTTTTCCTAAATTCATTACAAAAAAATATTGCATTTTTTTTTTAAAGTTGTTCTCCGAACATCCGTAACTACCCAATCACTTTTTTTTTCACTCGAAGACTTTTTCCATATCTTATTTTGAAAGTTATAACCAAAAAAATAAAAAACATATTTAGACGTCTGTATTTATATGATCCAAAGATAAATCACTTGTGTAATGTGTGTCAAATATGAAGCACATATCGTTAATTTTTTTAAAAAGAAAATAACATTTTTGCACCAGATAGGAATTAAACAAAATTTGGGTAGTAAATTTTACTAAAAGTATCTCCCCAAGAGGTTTTAATTACCTTTACCATTTTTCTGTAATATTGGAAGATTTTTTTTCCAGGCATTTCATTCAATTTTGAAACTCATGTCTTAGAAAACTAATCATTGAAACACATATAATAGCTGTAAATACCAGAAGTGTAGAAAGCCTTCATATACAACAGCGCTTTTTCGAAATAACTATGGTTTCAGAATACTAGCTGAAATAAAATTAATTCAAAAGGTAACATCTAGTAAAACAGAGGCTTACAAATGCGAATAATGGGTAGTCGAATAAGGTGTGTATTAATGAAAGTTATGAAATAGTATCAATTTTTTGTACGGAAGGGTAAAGAAAAATCTAGTAATAGGCTCTATAGCGATTACTGTGAAAGGTCTAAGACAATAGTCACATGATCGAAAAGACTGTCTTGGTAGAAAATTCTAAAAATAATTCTAATGTCATTTTGGAAGGAACGGAAGCGAAAGCTTAGGAAATTTTACTATTTACATCTGGTAACGTTTAATAAACAGCTCTTTCAAGTATTCCTTTCTGAAATGTGGTTTCCAAAAGCTGTGATTACCTTATACATATACATATACATATATATATATATATATATATATATATAAAGAGAGAGAGAATATTAGTATTCTGAAGTAGTATTAATAATTTATTAGTAAATTGCGTGTTATCACAGTGATTTCTTTCAGCAAAGCCATCATCGAGTGCTAAAACATTTCAGTGTTTCGACAAAATTGGATATAGTGTGCCAGCGGATATAATAAACTTTTAATTGGGTCCATAGATGGTCTGTATCACATTTCGGTGCAATATTCTCGCTCACTTTATTTATTGACTGCGCTTAATTTGAAGTAGGATATCATTCATTCCCAAGTCTCTTAAAACAAAAATAGTTTCTTTGGACACCAGATAGAGACTAAAGCATCAAGAACTTGTTGATCATGGCAGCATACCCCAGGAACACACGTCCGTTTAACCACAAACAATCGTCCCAATCGAAAGATATAACGACGCACATCCATTTATTCTGACAACTATTGCCCCAGCCATCAAGATCATCAAAACAAGAATTCGATATAAACAAAGAGGAACATTGGAGAATGAAAACAAAACCAAAAATCTCACCAAACATTTTTTTTTTTCCTCTTCAAAATAAAAAACAAAAAAACAAAAAAAAAATAGTAGAAAACTTGCTGATGCGACTCATTTTTCCCCGTTACAGACTCGGGGGCTCAAATGGAAAATGGCGAAAAGAACGAGAAAATCTTCTCTTTTTTTCGAAAAACAGAAACAATCATCAGCATTACCGCGTTCTTTACGACACGGAATCGTTTTCTTTATATCGTTATAAAATTGCCAAAATTACCCGAGGGGGATAAGGGGGTACAAGACTCGATACTCGTAAATCAATAGAAACAATTCCAGGGATACGTGTGGTTCTTTTTTTTTTTTCCTTCTTTTTTTCTTTTTGTGGATGTTATTTTGCGGTGGAAGATTTGGAATATTGCTTCCGGTGGATACTTGATACAGTATTTGTAAACTTTTATTTACTGAACAAAAGAGAACTGTCTTTGCGTGTATTTCAGGAATTTATAAAATTCAAGTATTGTAATTCAATCACAAGAAAGCTGCGCATTATGTAACCAATCATGGACACTATATTTTAAATTTAAATTCTAAAATTTCCATAAACATTCCGAAATATTTTCTATTGATCCTTCTTTCCGATTCTCTAATGAAAGTAGTTGTATCGTAAACTTTTAATTATTTTTAAAAAAACATCTCCGAGACATCTGGATAAAATTTATTCTACATTTTAATTTATTCTGATGTACATAATGTTGTATATTAAAGCTATTCATGTTGATTTATTTGGTTTCAGAAAGCAGAAGGTTGAAGTAAACCTTAGTATCGTGAAGTTGTATTTATTACTAAAAATGACTGAGAGAGAGGTGAAACATAATTTTTATTTATTGTTCTTAAGACTTTTCTACACCATCTAGAGTAATGCATCTCTTCTGGCATTTCTTTGACCTTCCAAAGGCCGTGGTTGTAGAATTCAACAAGTTTTAATTCTATTTTATCCATGTTGTGGGTTACTTCATTCTATGTCCCTTTACAGCCAAAAGATTCACATCAATAGCTGTTATTTGCAACACTATCTGCTAAACAACAGTCAATGAGCAGAATAAATTTTACGTTGACACCTCGGTTACTTCTTAGCAATAATGAACATTTTATGATATTTGTATGTGAGTAGTAATTGTTTATATTTAAATTCGGTTAAAATTAAGTATTTGGTGTCTCTTGGCTGTTGCTGATTTTGGGGTGTGATAACGTTTTAAATCTGGTGAATTTGTTTTTGGTAAACTCGATAGTTTTTTAAGTTGAGAAACTTCTACATAAGTCAAGTGATTTTTTTTTCTTGGCTGCTCTTCGTTAAAGGCAGTTAAAAACTTTTAAGAAATATTTCATACATATGTCTCTCATATAGTTCTATTTGCTTTTAAAACTTTTTTTTCAACAAATTTATAGTTCTTTGTCATAGCTGAACGTCTCAGATTTAATATTTAATTGTTCTGTTAAGTATGTCTGCAAAGCAAAATTTATGTTTATCTATTATTAGAAGGATATGGGTAAAATACAAGGTTTACAGAGGTTCGTGGATAAAGATCTAATTTTAAAAAAGCTTAAATGTTCGATTTGGATGAATGAATGAATTTATCCTCCTTCGTAAAACTAATGGATTTGTTTTTGTAATTCTTGCTAAATAATATACGTTGTAAAGTATATATATATTTTAAAATATATTTTAATTATTTATTTTATTCTTAAAATTCTATTATAATATATAAATTTAAATAACTGAAAATATAGTATATTAATTATAATTTCCAGTTGTAAATATTTAATTTTATTACACATTTAATTATGAATACAAAATATTTATTTTCATAATTTTATATTATTAGGTATTATAGTTATAAGTAATTAAAAACAATTATAATTATACATAGTTATAATTAAAATATATAATTTTAAATCATTATAAAAATTCATTTATCGATAATATTAATTATAAATAATTATTATTGCTAAAAATAATAATTCAAAAATTACAATCATATGTAATTACAAGAGGCGATTTTTTTCAACCTACGATGGACCACAAAAAAAAAAGACAAGAATACAGAACAAAATGAATTTGTTACTAAAAATTATGTACAAACATTATTACTTTTTCAGAGTAATCACCGTGAAAATTTAGGCATTTGTTATATAGGTGGATGAACTTTTCAAGAAATTTAGCGTGGAACATTGCCACCAGTAATGTAAGAGAGGCTTGCCCTTGGTTTCGAAGCTCCTTATTGGTCTGAAAGCTTTGAACTCTTATCCAATTCTTCAACTCAAGGAAGTGATGAAAATCACTCGGGTAAGTCAGGGTTATAAGTCAGATGATCAAACACTTCTCATTTAAACTACTCCAGAAGGTGTTGGACTTCAGCATCACTGTGAGGGAAGGCATTGCCATAAATGAGGTCAACAGAAATCTTCATTTCTCTTCTTTTATTTTAAATCACTCTACTCAGTCTAACAATAAACAAATGCAATGATCGGAGCCCCTTGTTCCATAAATTCAACAAACAAGAACTTTTTTGCTCTTAAAACCCCTGAGATATAACCTTCCTGTTGGTGAAGGTTTGAATGAACAAATTTGTATTCTGATCCCCTTACATCGTAAACGTCGGTTCTCTCTTCTTTAACTTGTCTACACCATTTACGCACAACACTATCATTCATACAGGTTTTACGTATGTTCTACTCCTTTTTAGGTGAATTTGGACTGCATTATCTGTTCTTTTGGAAGAAAGTCATTAACTCACACTTGGCAGGAATATCAATTCTACTATCCATGTTTGCGTGTTTACAGCTTTGCTTAAATAATCGAGATTGCATCAGCAAGAGCACAGATGCTATAGTTAGAAAAATGCCCACCACTCATCCATATATCCTATATCATTTGTCTTGTTGTTTAGCATCTTAATCGGATGTTGAAAAAAAAAACTATCCTCGTCTTTAAAATTAAATATTGTTATTTGTTTCATAAAATTACTTCAATCTAAACTTTCTCATTGAATTGTTTTTTATAAATTTGCTAAATTCTTCGTTAGAATCAGTTTCGCTTAGGGGTTTTATTCATTTTTGACGATATAATGTAACATGTCACTTCTTGCATACGGTTACTTCCGCGATATATTTTCTAAGTCACTATGTTTTCACCAAAATCGTCAAGATGTACCCGATACTTCACTTTCACCATTAAATTCATTCGAATACCTTTAAGGTTTAGATCGAGGAACATAAAGTGTACGTACATCAAAGAATAGTTCTTTAAAAATGAACACGAACATGTAAGAACAGTTTACTCAAAAGAACAAATATTCCAATATCTAATCACGAGAAAGACGATTTCCCTTCATGTTTAAAAAATGCATCATTTTCATATATTCTGTTTATGAGATTTTTAAACATTTCGATTAATTTTATATGAAATTTAACTACAATAATCATTATTAGTAAGTAATAGCAACAGAACACAGCAAGATTGATCTTCTTGCTCTCTTAAATAAAAAGAAGAAAATGCTGAAACCTCTGTTCAAATATTCATTCTATTCTGTATCCGTTACCTTATTGCAAGAGTCTATAAACTCTTTCACATTTTATTCAAAGTTCACAGCAGAAAAGAATGAAACTCAATATCAAAAAAGTAAATAGAAAAAAAATAATAAAAAAATGGTAGAAATAAAATAAGTAAAATAAATGCTAGAGAAGTAGAATAATTCAAGAACAAAAAAATCAATATGGAACGCCGGGGAAAGTTCTACGGGAAGTGTTTCCAAATCCTCAAATTCTGTCTGATTTACATCACAACAAAAATAACCGATATATCCTGGTATCCTTGCGCAAATTGGGCCTTGGAGTGTTTCTAAAAAGAATATATTGGAGAATTCTCAGTTCTTTAGCTTAAATGAAACTTAATGATTAAGGTACAAAAGAAATCGTAGCTATTTTTCAAAGATTATCGACTTCGTTCTCTGGCGGGAAAGTGTGGCGTCCGAGTTCAAGAGTCTTTGTATTAAAAAAAAAGGGAAAGGTAGTTTTTTTTGTCATGTTTCTTCTTATTGTGTAAAGAAAATCTATTTTTGCTTTTACGATATTTCTAAGCAAGATGAAATTAAAATGTATCGATTCCTTACCTGATTTTGATATATTTTTTAATAAATTTTTAGTCTGATATTTTGCATGCCTGTGAACTTTATTTTTTTGATCTTGTATCGTTTTTGAAAATTGTTTACAGTAACTGTAATAAAGTTACAAAATATAATGCAATTCTAATTTTTGAGTTATTTTAGGTAGTTATTCTCTTAAGATGATAATAATGAATTGAAATAAGTTCCACGTTTTTCGGTTCAAATAACATGCTAAACAGTTTAATTTAATTTAGTTGAATTGAAAATTTCTCTTAACAAGGAAGCGTAACTTACGTAGATTAGATTAGAATTATGGAAATGTAACGAATAGTATTGAGAAGATGTATATATTTAAGCGGTGAAGTGTTTAATACTAGAATTGGAAGTTAGTTACTAGTAGAGAGTTAAGATGTCCTTTATAGTTCGAAGATATAGTGAAATAAGTAACGATATTTTAAATATTATTCTAAGACTTGTAACGCTCTCAGGGGGACCTACTGTTACTGCTCCCATGCTACCGAACCTTCGACTGCCTTACACAAATTCCTTCTATTTCTCACTTCGCACAGGCATTTTCCCTTGAGTTCCCGTATCGCAAGCTTTTGAATCATTGCTCGGGAGAGGGATGCGAGCAAGGAGAAGGGTGCGATCTCCCCACTAAGATCTGAAGCTGCATTTGTTACAAATCTAACTCAGTAGTTGAAACTATTAAGATTTATACTCAAAATAATCAATCAAACAAAATTAGCTCATAAATATTAACACTAAATACAGAATCAAAGGGGAAGAAAACCCTTTTCTTATTTCAGATACTCCATAAAAAATAACGCATTGAAAATCATTATATAATCAATCAATAATCCTTAAAAAAATCCATGAAAAAATAGCAAATCCTAAAATCAAGTTTCATAACGCATCCCAAATGAATAATTAAATAAAAAAATTTAAAAAAAAAGGTATGCCATAGTTTGACAGTTCATGTCTCAACGGCCTTTGAAATAATAGTAATAATGGAATTTCCTCACAATCCTGTCAGCTACTTAACTATTTCTTTCGATGTTGCTATCTCCAGCTGTGAGAAATACTACTGGTATTCCTACGTCATTTCATGATTACTGTATAGTTCAATCGATCTCCCCAGAGTTTATTATACAAAAAGCCACTTACTCCCTTCATTAGGGGAAGGTCACTTTCCTTCACATTCGAATCCTTACAACCACGTATTAGTAGTCATCAAATTCTACATCTTTTACTTTCCGCAACTTAGATGGTGTCGTGGTTCCACAGCGAAGGGGATTTCGGTTTTCTGCGTTGGAATAGATCTTACCTTTCCCCCTCAACTCCACGAGAGTTGTAAGATTCTGACACATATTCTTCATCAGATAGCCACAGGTATCCTTCCAATCAATAATATGTCTGATTTGATCCTTGATTTTGATGTGGGAAAACTTCATAAGGGTCATTATCCCGGTCTGGAAGAGGATCGTCTCTTTTTCAGGAAAAATTAACTGTGTCTCTCTCCTCGGGGGTACAATTGTTTGCTTTTTCTTAAAATTTCATTTCGCATTTTCCAACCATCTTATATTCCATTCTTGCTAGTAATCGGTATTGTTTACTCTGCAACCGTTGTGGTCTTTCATTTCCATTCTTTTCTTTTTCTTTCGTTAGAATACGTTATTTACCAAACTCTGTTTGATGCGTTGCTTCCTTTTCACTTTAATTATCTAACCATCTTGTCCCTTTCTTTCTTCATTGGTATTTCAATATATATTTCTTCTCTCTTTTTATTTAAGGCACCAGCCTCATTCTTCAACTTTTTAAATTAATTTAACATTTTAGAATTTTCACTTTCCTTGGAATTAAGTTGCCTTTTTGATGCTGGTAACATTTTTTCCTTCTCTCCCATCATGGCATTTTGCTCTCTTATAAATTGAGAAAGCTTCTCATTTTCTTCTAGAATTTTAGCTAATTATTTATTATTTTTTCTTTAACAATTGAAATTTAACTCTTCCTGCTGAGTTTGAGATATTTTTGCGTGACAAACTCATCTTTCTTCTAGTGCCTCAATAATAATATTCTTTGCTTGAATATCATTTCACAGTTTCTTGTTTTCTGTTTCGCCAACAAGCTCCTGCTATAGTTTATATATCTTATGAAGTATGATAGCTTGATCTTGGATTTTATTCCTGATTGCTGCTATTATTTCAATAGCTTGGAAAATCCTTCGTTATTCTTATTTTTTATTCATAACTAAAGGTGGAAAAGTGAGACCTGTATATTTTCTTCTAATGCGCATCTTAAAACTATTTTTCCTTCCTCATTATTTTCATCCTGAATAGGATCTGAGTTCATCGCTGTTATCATTTATCTAGAGTCAATTAAAGTTATTGCCTTTTTGACGTTGAGAACAATTTCTGTAAATTTGCGATCACACTCTTTGCTAGTTCCGGTTCGCTAATATTTTCTTTACTTGTGCCCTCTAAGAGGAATTCAGGCAGTCACTATTTGATCGTCTTGTATTTAGACATTGCGATTCACACCTGTCATTTTGTTTGATCTTTTGGGATATTTTGTGCCCGGTTATGCAATCCATAAATCTTATACTTCGTTGATCTTCTGAGTTCTGATATTTGCTCTAAAATGAGATGGAAAATATTCCTGTTCTGGTAAGTTCTGTTAGAACGGTCTTGGTCATCCCTACCTTTGAAGGCGGAAAAAAATTCCCCCCATTTGCATTAACATCATAAATTTGAAATACTCTGAAGCACTCGTACATTAAATAATTATTATGACAACTTTGGAAAATATTGATACTTTTACTTCTCGTAGGGAAACAGTTCCAGAATTTGACGCAATTTAGCACTGTTTTCTTTCCATCGCCAAGAGTTGGATAGTCGGTTGGTTTTTACTAACTTTAGCTTGGAAGCAACACAAGGACTACTAGCAACGGACCTACTTATTTTGAGCCACAGCCAAGTTACGATGATGAAAAACTGAACTGGCACTTCCCTCACCTAGCTTCTACACCCGGCCAACGGGAGGACTTTGAGCCTCGACAGATTTAACGTGCATCGGAATCGATTACGCGGCGGGTTTTAAGTGGCACCAAGACTCAAACCCACGACAGAACGAAAGTAGCCGGGCTTGAGTCCTTGACCATGACTACTAATCTAACGCGGCCACGCCAAGAGAATGGAATTGAAATAAGAATGTATATTGAAGCAAATAATTCATGCACATTTTGTTCAACTGTTAATCGTATTTGTATACATTTTGGTATCTTTAATTATCAAATAGTATTTTGTTTAAAGAAATTTACTACACTATTAAACACGATACGATTATTTTCTGGAATTAAACCCTGGGTCCCGAAAAAAATGTACAGATAAAAATTTATTGAAAGAGGGAATTGATCATGAAAGGAGCTGCAGAATCCACAGACACATAAAAATAGCTGTCGAAACTAAATTACGCCAGAAAATAATAACCATTATCATATATATATATATATATATATATATATATATATATATATATATATATATATAAAGATTCCAAATCAAATATTCCTTGGATTTTGAAGAAAAGGTACGTCAGAATCTGCCAATTTGACTTATATCTTTCACAGACTTCTTTTTTCTTTCAGAGTGATCTTGATAAAACAACAAAAAACGAATACATAAATCCTGTAACCCCTTAAAATGTTTTAGTTTAGTTCATGTTTGGGTTTTAGTTCATGTTTGGGTTTTCATGAATACTGTTTTGAGCATAACATTTATCATTCGCGAATTATAAGCCATACCACCAGCGCAAAATGTCAAAAAGTCTTTTTTTCCCCCTCTTTTTTCGAAATTCCTGAGAGACGAAAGCATATGTATTTGTAAAACAGCTGTTTTCTGATCCTAGAAGGTGAAGGAAAGGAGGTAGGGTTGCCAGACGACTACTTTTGAATTCAAGATATCACACATTTTAACAGTGGTATAAAAATAAGAAATCGGAAACCTAAACTATATGTACCTTGCAATCAGAAAACAGGGCACAGTTTCTCCGAATGCCTACTACATGATCTTTCACAAATGATGTATAGTTGGTGGAGAAAACTGCTTTTGTAGACGTTTTTCAAAGAACTGACAGTTAAATATTTCATGTATACTCATAAATATCCATTGTATGATCGAAACACATAAAGAGATTACTTCTGGATAAGCGTGGTTCAAAGTTATGATAAACACTTTTTCACGTAAATCGACCCATTTATAATGTTGCAATGCAACGAACGAACTCTCTTCCTACTAAGTAATGCTGTATCTTTACGGAAAATGTTTTTCTCGTACGTATTCTCCCTAAAATTGTTAACAAGAATATTGCTCAATTAACACAAGATGGCTCGAGTGGTGGGCGTTATTTCTCGTAATAGGAGCAGTTAGTTACAACAACCGTGTGGTTATGAATGCCAGTACATGGCCGGAGTTACTTCAAATAAATTGTAGGTCCTAACCATGAAACCCTTCGTGGAGATGGCTGAATCTCAATACTTTTATCGAGGCTCGAAGTCTTCACATTGGGATGATGTGGAAGTTAGTAGATTGGGGTCCAGCTCAGGTAGTCCTCGTCATCTGATTGTGGTTCAAAATTACGAGATCCATCACTAGAATTCCTCTTGTTGTTTCTAAGTTCAACGTTACTGAACCATCACTAAATTTCAAATTCTCGAATAAGTAATATTATTATAATTTGGAACACCTTCTTTAAATAATATGTTACTTACAAAACCATATCAAATTTATCACTTATGCGGATGATGTATCTTGTTACTCTTCTAAATACGCAACTTGTGCTATAAAAGTGGCCACAGTAGCCTAGTGATCATTGTGGTGGTTATGCAAACTGTGTTGTTTCCGTCGAAATATTGGATGGAAATCATAAGTATCGGGCTTGAGCCCTGATTCTACTGAGCTCTGATTAATGCCCGTTTAATCTGATGATATTCCAAGTTTTGCTTTGGCATTGTGAGGAAGTTTGGAATGAGAGTGCCAGCTGAAGTATCTACCTCTTCACTTGACCAAGGTTCAAAATTACGAGGTACATCGCTCACAGTTCTCGTGTTGTTTCTAAGTGTGAAGTAGATAAACAATCAATCAATAATCAGTGAAGCAATGTATTATTTAAATGTGCAACTTTTTTCATAAAATAAAATTTGGGTACGATTTCATAAGCTATATAGTTTCTGTTTTGTGTCACTGCCACCGTTTCTCGTTTCATTTCCTGCTCTATCCAGCATTTCTTAAATCATTTCGTATAACAAAAGTGACAATTAAAAGGCTTGGAAAATTCTCTAGGCTTCCGCCTAATGGATTGATTATATGACTCTAAACAAAGGTGTTCACCAGACATCAGTTTATTTTAATTCAATATATATCGCAGAAAGTTTCAATTTGCTTATTTGTACGTAGGTCCATTTAAACAGTTGACATGTCTGGCAGTTTGGAGATACAGTCACATGGCAAGTTCGACACCTTAGCTGACACAAATTCTTATTTATTTTCTTCTACCCTCTTCAAATATTTACCATTTTATCTATTTGAATATAAAAAGGGCATACTAAAAGAGTAAAAAATGATGAAGGTTTCGAAAGAATTATATTTTCTCCTCAATATTTGAAAATATTTTGGAATATTTTTAACGACTGGAAAACACTTAATCGAATCATTAAAGTAGAATTAAAAATATTTTTTGTATATCGGAGGGAAAATTTAATTCTGAAGAAAATTCATTATTTTTTGTTCTTTTGCATAGACGTTTTTACAATCAAATAGATAAAATTATAAAGATTTCACGACGGCTGTAGAAATTCAATAGAGTTATCATTATGTTTACTAAATCGGTGACTTGTTGACAAGAGTCTTAACCACGTTACACGAGCATCTTTGAAAGTACGATTTCGCTACCTCTGTGTGGGTTACGTGTTCATTACTCTACCAAATAATTTACAACAGCTAGACACATTATTTATGAAATAAAATGAGAAGGATAAAAACAATAATTATATATTTAATATAGTTTTTCAATTGGAAAAGCGTTGGAACTCTAAAATTCCATATTTTAAGAATTGTCAATTGTCACTTTACTCAGGTTTTATATTTTTTATCTTTTGTTAATTATAACGTGATTCAGAATTTAGATGAAAATAACTCGTTTCTAAATTTATGTAGGTGACGAAACAGTCTTTTTCGAAGAATGGAGAATAATCTTCTTAATTTTTCACTTGTAAAATTCTAGCATTTACTGTACCCTGTAATATGCATTTCATTCAATTACTATACTACTCCTTCTGTCACTCCAATAATTTTTTTTATCTCGCTGTTGTTAGATTTTTTCAACATCATAGCTCCACCCATTCTCCAACTGCACCTACCAATGAAATGTCAGCACTCCGATAAATTGAAAGGCAAGGTTATCATCCAAAATGCCGCCTTCCTCCAGTGAACCTGAACAGTATTTACCTTATGCGGAGAGATAGCTCTTCGAAGAATTTTGAATGTGAAATAATTCGATAATCATGCTAACTCGAGAGATAAAACCGATTGTTAATATCCAGTAATTTTCAGCAAACTTTAAATAAATCTAGAAATATGTTAATTATATTTGTACAGTGACTGAGTTCCAAATATAAAATTATCAGTTTCCAACCACACTTGTAAACTTTCTTAAAAAATTCTGCTAGGTTTTTCATTTCACCAACATAACAAAACTAACTAAAATAGATTAAACATTATTTTAACTATAAGTGTGTTTACATTATAATAGTATCAAATTAAGTTAAATAAAATCTGTCAAAAGTAATAGTGTCTTTGAATTCAAATTTGGTATTTTACAAGTAAAATAATTCTAGTAGTAAAACTATTCAAAATTGCTTTTAACAATCAAAATAATATAGCCACGTGGCAGAGTATGAAAAAATGCCATGAAATACACATTCTAAAAATTAAGTGTGTTTCTTCTCACAATTACATGTAATCACAAAGAGAATTAATGCTTTTTCTTAGATATTTCAGTTCTGCATTTATAAAGAGTTCTTTTTATTTTATTTATTTACTTTTTCCTTTTTTTCTGAAGTAATTGGCTTATCAAATAGTGAAAATGTTTTCGAATAGATTGAAAAATGTTAAAATTTATCTTTTTTAGAATTTTCTTAAAGCATAGATGAGTCATATAGATGATAACAAAAATTATTTAAAAGTATAACTACTAATCTAAGTAAAAGTTACACAAAAAAAAATTCAGGGCTTAAGTGGGGTTGAAATTTGAAGAATAATACATGCTCTATCGGATTTATTGAACTACTTTGTCTTTCTGAAAATTTATTCATAATTCCTGAAAAAATAACTTTTCAAAATGAAATGTAAATTATTTTTCGGTCCTGCATTGATTTATTTTTATTTCAATACTTCATTTACTTCTTTTGAAGTGTTTCTTTAAAAGTTCATAGAGTTCTGAAGGACAAAACAAAGCAAAGTAATCTGCAATTCCTAAATTCTAAGTCACTGTGAATTCTGAAATACATTTTATTTTTTTATATTTATTTCTCTATCAAATCAAACGCCTAAAAGAGGAAAAAGAGGCCTGGTGAAAATATTCAAAAATCTTCAAAATGAATCCACCTGGCCCTCGAGAGTATTCGATGTGAAAAGATGCCACAAACTTCTTTTTTCTCCGCTTCCGTTGCCAGAATGTATAATAAATTATTCTTCCCTCTCTTTCCGCTACACTGGTGTTACCACTCGAAAAGGCAGACGATTTCCTTCTAGCAGGTGCTGATCGTTGCCTGCGACCATTCTTCAAACGAAATAAAATTCTAGACTACCCCTAACTCCTATAAAACAGCCTGCTTTATTCCTGCATTTGTTTATTGTATTTTCCAGTGATTTTTTCTTCTTCTTTTGTCTTTGTATTTTTAAGAATGACTGATGTTTCTAAGTTTTAGAGCGTCTTTTCCTGTATAAGTTAACAGTTCCAATCTGTAAAAACAGGCAATCATGGGAATTTTGTTTAAATACTTTTTTTTTTTTTGAATTTTTCGTTCTTTTTCTCACCTGCTGCATTTGTTACACGGATTGCTTAAAAGTTTTTCCAGGGTTTTTCTTAAAACGATAAATCGTCAGTTCTTGAATATTTCTGAGTGTATATTTTCCCAAAGATATAAATATTTTTCCATTTTTTGTCAATCAACCATTTTCTAAAACAATTTTTTTTTCAAGATGAAACAATGTAGTTAATATTTAAACAATTTGAAACATTATTAAATAAATAATACAAAATTGTATATGGCTCCAAAATGTAAAATCATACATTCATAGACTTTTTTTTTTCACTTTTTTGAATTATTCGCTCATTTTATCACCTACTGAATTTGTTACTTGAAGTGTTTTAAAGTTATTTCTTGTGAATTTTTTTCAAACGATAATTTTCCCTTTTTAAAAATTTTTTTTATCGGTTGATATTTTTTAAAAGAAATAAATATTTTGCTTTTTCATCAATTGACCGTATTTTGTAAAAATATTTTTGAATGCTTAAAAATGAAGTAGTTAGTATTTAAACAATTAGAAAAATTATTAAATGGAAGTGATAGGATATTGAAAATACAATTCGTATTTATGATTATTCATTTTATGTTATTTTCAAACACATACAAACATGCAAGAGTAAAAATTATGCTAATAAAACATTCATGAGTTATACGTTTTTTTATAAAAAATTAGTATTAAATATCTATAGAGATAAATTATTACTTGTAAAAGGTTTCAATTAAAGAAAAGTAGAAAACATAATAAATATATCCCTAAATATTTTTTGTTCTTAAATAAATATGCGCGTTTAATAACTTGTAATGTAAATGAATATCATTAATTCATGCATCTAAAAATATTTATACAATGTTTATCAAAAATAAAAAATCTACACTATGGTTTATCTTACCCATCCCCTGCAATGGAAATGTAAATATATTAGAGAAACAAATAATTTCAACCGTTAAATAAACACACATTTTATTTTAGTAATATAAATTAATTTTAATTCGAACTTATAACGCTCAGTTTGAATTTTTCAAAAGGATTCGAATATCACATGTGTATAAAACAAAAAAGTACTCATTTTTAAACTCTTTTTGTCAATAATTAAAACTATGAAAAATAATTTACAATGAAGATTACAAACCAATTTTAATTTTCAAAAAAGATTTGAATTTCTATTCTTTAATCATAATTAAAATTATACAAATTATTTTAGAAGTATAATTACGAAAAAATGATGCATCCGCGCTACTTATAAATCAATAAAAAATCATTTTTTCATTAATGATTTTATGGTTCAAAGAACTACGAGTCTAACTTCCATTTATTTATCCCTTTCAAAAATAAATCGTTAAAAGAATGAACAAAAATATTTTATGTATTTAATATCATTACTATAGTTATAATTTTTTCATTGTTGATATAGCCTGTATGCATTTTTCTCCGTCAAAGAAATGATTAAATTAAAAAGTGAATCTTTTTAATTTAATAGAACGCTTACTAGGAGCTTTCTTTTTCCCTTATTGTTTGAAAATTAGGAATTCATCACAATATAAGCATTTCAATTAATTATTTTTCATCACAATGTGTAAAAAAATAGATAATGAATTATTATATTTGCATATTGAATATTTAAAAATACTGTTCAGATTTTCTTTTCATTTTTTAAATACAACACAAATTGGTTGAATTACTGTTCAGTGCGCATGCCAAATTTGGTGACATTTTCTGTTTAATAACAATTATATTCTGGCTTTTTTTTATATATATATACCTTAAAATAATATTAGTTTTTTTTTTTTTTGGAAAAATCTTAAAGAGTAATTTCATGACCTATTTAAATGTCACCAAAAATGCTAAAATCGCCAACTTGAATTTTTGCTTAGTTTTAAACCAGAAATTTGCTTCAACTAAAACTAAACATTTTCTAGTAATTAATACTGAAGTCCTTTCCTTCTCTGCTAAGAACAAATTTTTTACATAGGCTATTTGAGAGTCTACCCGCAACTAATATCTGGGGATTCTTTCTGACTTTATATTTAAGTATCCAGCTCCTTTCCAGCAAAATGAAACTCGGTTACGCATATTAAGAAATGCAGCGAATTGATATAATCAAGTCGTATAAAAGCAACAGAGAATTGAATTAAAGAAGATAGAATGGTTACTGTAATGAAAAGATTACGGTAGTAGAAAGATTGCAAAAGTTAGGTTTTGAACAGAGCACAGCAAGTTACTTTGCATGTGAATCCTATCTATAAAAATTAGGATCCGACCGATGCTGTCTGGTCGAAAGTTTCTCTATAGTGGATTTACGCACATCATATCCTGATAAGAGTAATATTTGATATTTTAAAGGAGCTGTTAGTACCGGTGCTTGTAGGCGTCAAAGAGAATAGTCTTTGGTGAAGATATTTTAATTCTGAAATTTATAGCATTTTTAATGAGATTGATAATTTTAAATGTATTAAAGTAAAACGAATGAACTTGATTTCTCATACTGTTTGAATAGAAGAGATAATCCAGTAAAAAATATTTTTGTTGCAAAGCTCTTTACTAGTAGGAAGGGAGAAAGACAAAAACTAAGGAGGCTTGATTCTATTGAATCGGATTTTAAAGTGATGGGGGAGAGAAACTGGCTGGAACTAAAGCAAAAGGCAAGTTATCTTGGAGGAATCTTGGGGAAAAAAAAGCCTTTTACTCCCCTGGGCTGTTGAGTTAAATATGATTATGATGTTAGTAACCTTGAGAAGGGGCAGTGAACTAGACTATTTCCCTTTTTAGGGAAACAATAAGGCTTTGAACTAAGTAAATGATTACATTCCTGAACAGTATTTCTGTGATTATTATATTTACTTTATATATATATATATATATATATATATATATATATATATATATATATATATATATATATATATATATATATATATATATATATATATATATTCTTTTTTTTCACATAACTCATTTTATGCTTTTTCAAGTATTTTTTGATTTGAAATAAAGCATTAATGAGCACGGAAAAAGGGAGTAAATATATTTTCTAAATTTAATTTGTTAACATTATGAAAATTTATTTATTTGTTTCTATTTCTTTGTAATACTGTATGGGATTTTAAGACTCTTGGAGTATTATGATAGGAAAATCTGATATTTCTCTTAGGTTTTTTTAATTTCAGTTTTTGATTTTTTTAACATTTGGTTTTCAAAGGTTTTTTTGTGCTTTTCAATTCAATTTCCTTTTTGGATTTAAATTTTCAGAATTTTTTCTTTCAATTATATTTTTGGAGTTATAATCGTTCGTTATAATATATTTTTATTGGAATAGTTAAGCCTATAATTCTAGGATATACCAGCATATGCAAGTAAAGGGCCATACAAAGTAGATAGTATATTTTAAAACGTAAAGTGGTGGAAGTCAACCATCGGTGATAATGAGTGTGTTATTGAATCAAATGATATTGAGATTCTTGTGGAACAACATGGCGGGAAAGAGGTGATGACGCGTTTTTTACGATAGGCTCTGAAAAACAGTGTAGGATTATTGAATCAGCTTCAATCAAATGCAATATGAATCAACAGATTCGGGGAGGAGGCCGAGAACTAACTCTGGGTGAGTTGGGAAATCTTCTATTTACTAAGAATTTTGAAAGAAATTAAAGTGCTAACTTTTTGGAATGTTGTAACAAAGTCTCAAGGAAGCCATAATAACCTAGCTATGCTTGAATTGTGGCAAAAAGCCATCTAGTGTTATTAAGAAGAACCTATTCCCTGATTTTTGTCTGGTTGACTGGACTCAGATAAGTGTTCAGATCTGATCGACGTTAGGAAGATGATTAAAGTTGCTATCAATCCTACAGAAGCTCAATTGGGTATTAGTAATTTAAAAATATTGGAGGAAATATTAAATATTGAAAATGTTTATCTGAAAATGATCGGAATCGACTTCAAACAGAAATTAAATCAAAAAATCACCAGTAAGTACTTCTCTGCCGAAGAGAAAAATCAACCATTTAGTGAAGCATGTTTCAATGTAAATCACTAATGAGAACGTTTTATAAATCGAGCTCTTAAATGATAACGAGATGTAAGTTCGTTCCTCTCAGAACTAATTTGAGACCGATAATCACCCGCAGTTCTAAAGTCCACACGTGAAATCAAGATGCGCTGTGAATGAATCTAACTTATGGTTACTGCCTGCGGCAATCCCCGCTCGAATGCATTAACTGGCCTTTTGTTCCCATAAGAGTCGAGACAATATTAAGTCAATTGTGTCACGCACGACTTACGAAAGTGAAGTGTCACAAACCTGAAAGCATGTCAGCACTTGGACCGCGATTTTGTAGCTCTAACGATAAAGCAGCGCCGTAGCTTCCATCTAAGACTACTCCAAGCAAACATCGCGGCTGCCAGTAATACGAACTGCGGAGGAAATATGCGCGCGCTAGTTCAAGGAACCACACTGCACAAAGGATCTCTCCCAGGTTTCCAACAGCTATAGAATCTATCATGTTCCTGAGTTCTGACTGTGTTAAAGCGCCATGTATATTGATCACGTGACTTTTCCACTTTTTTTGAGCTATAGAAATACTGGATTATAATGAGTTTACATTGGATTTACTATTGGAACGTCTATGTTCACTTTTTGTCATATTATTTTGAACCTCACGAATATTGATTTAGATCTTCAAAATTGTCAAGTCTTCATGCGTAAGAATATAATCGACTTGTCTGGAGCATGGATTCAAATCATAAATCCGAATTATGGTTTAGTCCTTATTCAAACAGTCGTGAAAAAACTAAGTGACTTTATTTCTTCAAACAATTTGTTATTTGTTGTTAATGAGGACTGCGCCCTACTTTGTGGGAACAGGGATCAAGTTACATTGATGTCACAGTTTTGGGTACAGATCTGCTCCAGGATATAACATGTTGGGCTCTTTCTGGGCAAATCCTTTCTGATCATATGATGATTGGAATTTGATTTTATCGTCGTGCTTGGTCGGAACGCTATCGAATTGCTCTTATTTAAATGTTTGTCTGCACCAAGAAGCAAACTGTGACTCAACAATGTCTAATTCCACAATAGAGGCGCAGTCTCGTAACAACAACAGTTTGAAAATAAAGAATAAGCAGTTGTTTCCACGATATTTGAATAAGAACTTTTAAACCATATTCGGGCTTTGTGACTAATCCATGCTCGAACGAATCATTAATATTCTTACGCATGAAACTTGTTATGAATCTAAATCGTATTCGTTGAGGATAAATAATGACAAAAAGTAATTTGCTGTTTTTAGACCAATAGTAGCATCAGCTCCTGTTCATATTATATCGGCTGTTTCTATAGTCTAAAAAGTGGAAAGTCACGTGATCTACCTGTGAAGCAGTCAGAATCGGGCATGTGGAAGCAACTGCTTGAAAAACACTGGAGAAGAATCACTTTGTAGCCTTCCTAAACTATTTTCTTCTTTCCATATTCAGGCCAACGACGATAGAACTGGAGCTATTGAGCTAATTGAACGCATTTCAGATCTTGTTTGAGCCGACTTAACCATATTATTAGTGGAATCTATTAAATTTTCAACGAAGCATGAACTGGTTTGGCTTCTCCGTGAATTTGTGGGTAGTATTCGTCAGCACGAACTGACGGTTTACCAATTACATGAAACCTATGTTTGATATTTTGCAATCCTTTGCAATGTTCGGAGTTGTCGCTGCGTGTTTGAAAACTCCGATGATGTACTTTAAGCTGGAAAATAAATCATACGCTCGATTTTCGGCTTATGTAATTGAAAGTGTCATTTAACAACGTGTCATCAGAAACCGAAGTTCTTGATGAACGAAACTCTACACTACTCATGTTTAATTATTTCGGAGATTTGATCGGGTCACTTTTTAAAGTTCATAAATTAGTGTTCATTTGAACATGCTTCACTGGCTGATTTGGTTTTCTTGACGAAATTCAGTGATGGGCGATTTAATTTCTGTTTGAGAATCGATTCGATCATTTTCGAATTAAGCGACTTTAATATTTTATTTCTCGTATTTTTTAAAATTGCTATGCCCAATTGGCAAGTTGATAACATTTTAATCATCTCTGGCGTCGTCGAACGAACGAATCACAACCGAACAAAAATCGGGAAAGTAAATTTCAGCCTTAACAACTTTGAATATTGCAATCGGCATAACTTAGGCTTGCTGTAAACTCGCTCTTTGCTAAGCCGCTTGGCAAAACGCTTTGCAGGAATGAGAAAATTCAGCACTACGGGGTTTCAACGAGCCAACGAAACAATGAAATCGTTAGAAAGGTCGCTATTTAATAATAAAGAAAGTGAAATCAGTTTTCTTCGCGAATAACCGTTATATTATCGGAAGCGACCAACGTCATTATTATAATGCCATTGATCCCATATGTACGTTTTGAAACGCATATTGGCTGATGACAGGTCGGCGTTCCTCTTTATGCTATTTCGTTCGGAAGATGTTTACAATAAAAAAATAAAATATAGTGGTATCTTAAACGAAAGGAGACGCATGGATGATAAAAAACAAATTTGCCAATCTATTACTGCGCCGCGGCCTTTAAATTTGACGCTGAAAATAAGGTGTGAAAACTCAAGATCTTTCACGGCCCTGAAATGACCCACTGGCACAATATTTCAATCACGGATCGCATCTTACAAACCGAAGAATCGTCGCCATTATCGAACTTTCGCCGTTGCAATCAATATTCTTTTGACATTTTCTGGTTTTTTTTTTTTTTTTTTCACTAGTCTAGCCGGGTTTTATATTATTTTCGCAGACGGGAAAATATAGTAAAAACTGATTTTAAGAGGACACTGGTGGATTTTCACTGTAAAAAAATGGAACGTACAATTATTTTGTTTATTTACCATTTTATTTGTGGCTTGTAAAACTGTAATGTTATACTTGGTTTTATTCTGCGGTGAAGTTACATTTTAACATTTGACAAGAAGTGCTTTACTCTTAACGAATTGCCATCATGGATATTGACTTGAAAGCAGTACTGTTTTAACTACTAATTTTATAGTTTGTTTTGAAAGATTTAAATACGGATTTTTGCTGTTCATCTTGATAGAGTTTATAAATTAACTGGTATGGAGAATTGGTAATTTTTTAGTTGTGCCAAATCGTTACATTACGGTATATGTTTGTTTAAATGATTGATGACATAACGTAGGTTCATTAGCACCGAATCTCAACATTTTACGTGGTTTTATATGGTTCCTCAATAAACTGCTAAACGTACTATTCTATACGTGTGGCGTGTACAAATGTTTATTTTAAAATTCGGTTTTGCTATTTTTTCGGATTGACGACATCAATTTCTATGTAACGAACGTGTCTTTTTCTTTTATTTACGGTATATATGAACAATCTGCTCGAAAGAACTTTTTTAATATTGACCAGCACGGTAATGATCGTGCGTCGTAGTAAGGTAGGCGAATAACAAGTGATTACAAGTGATGGGCCAGATAATGAAGAAAGTTGCCAAGCTCGAATTCTATTCTCTGAAAGCTTTAACGAGCTGGTTGACTTACTGCTTGCAAAGATAAAGAGAACATAAACAAACGCAAACAATCATCACGTGGGCTTTGGTGATAGCTGGCGCAAATTCGGTTTTCTGTACATCGAAATATTTTTGTTGTTTTGTCAGTTGCTGAAATACTATTGGCTTCATGTTCCATATGACTGTATTATCAATTGCTCTGCCCAACTCCATACTACCCGAGAAGTCATAACGGTTTATATTGACACTATAACTATTGATTCTCTTGTTTTGTTTAATAACAATTGACCTCGTAGCATGGTCGTAACTTCAGATTCGCCGGTTGCGGGTTTTAAATCATGGCTAGCATAATAACGGCAATGCCATTAAATATCGGTGCTTGAACTTCGTTGGCGTGGTAATGAAGGCCAGAAGAGTTCCTTTCGGTCAGCGGTCCTCAAATAACGACGATGATTCAAGCGAGGTCACCTAAATAACGCTACTGTCGACGTGTAAAAACTGAAGCTGATAAGGTCATC
>BMAW01052015.1:270985-336409 GCA_019974015.1 Nephila pilipes | reverse complement strand
TTGAAATCACCACTGAGGAACTTTCAGATTTTGATCAAAATTCCGCAATCTAGAATCTGATAAAAACGAGTAGTGAAGTTCGTTTCACCTCAAGAACTTCAATTTGAGACATCCATTGATTATAAAATGATCCCCAGTTCGTAAATGTATTCTTCACTCCTATCGTTGAAAATCAACTGAATGTGTGTGAAGTGGATGATTTTCTAATCATTATAGATGTTTTAACTGTTTGGGTACAATCCACGAGCTTCTGAATGCTTTAAACCTGGCTTGTTTTAACTGTTCCACGAACATAAAGTGAAAGGATTGTTCTGAAGACAAATCATTAGAGGTTGCGAATTGTGTCGTTTCAACGCAGATCGAATACTTTGATCGTAAAAGGTGAAGGTGATACAAACCTTTCCTGAGAGAGCTGTCCTAGATATACTTTTATGAAAAATGAACACTCAATCACGAATTAATTATGTAAGCTCATCTAAACAGATTCTAAAGCTGTTCCATTAAATCTTTAAATCAAAATTGTGACGGACATTAATCTTTGAACATGGAGAAGGAAAATATTGATGTGCTCTAGTTCAGAGAACCAACATCAACAAAGATCTCTCCCAGGTTTCCAAGCAGCTATAGATCTATCATGTTCCTGACTTGATCGAGTTAAAGGCCATATAGTACGATCACGTGACTTTTCCACTTTTTAGACTATAGAAATACTGGATTATAATATGGTTACATTGATGTTACTATTGGAACGTCTATGTTCACTTTTTGTCATATTATTTTGAACCTCAACGAATATTGATTTAGATCTTCAAAATTGTCAAGTCTTCATGCGTAAGAATATTAATCGACTTGTCTGGAGCATGGATTCAAAATAAACTCGAATTATGGTTTAGTCCTTATTCAAACAGTCGTAAAACAAACAAGTGACTTTATTTCTTCAAACAATTGTTTGTTGTTGAATGAGGACTGCGGCCCTACTTTTGTGGAACAGGGATCAAGTTACATTGATGTCACAGTTTTGGGTCAGATGCTCCAGGATATAACATGTTGGGGTCTTTCTGGGTACGAAACCTTTCTGATCATATGATGATTGAATTTGATTTATGCATCTCTGTTAGCTGTGACCTATCAATTGCTCCTTTTAAAATTTTTCAACACTAAGAAAGCAACACGTGTCGTTTTTCGAGTTTTGCCTTCCTCGATTCCTCATATTCTTAGTGCAAGTTGAAAATTGCACCCGATGGTGCTCCTTACCACTCTATTGTTGAAGAATTTTGTTTGATTCTTATTCAACGCATCTTCTTCTTATACTATTAAGCACCATGGGTATCCTATAGGGGTTCCTTGGTGGTCTATTGAAAGTGGACAATGATGAGAAAAAAGACTTAATGCTTCCAGTGGCAGATATCAGAGGTCTAGAAATCCTCATGGAGATATATAAATGTAAATACATGAAATATAGAAAAGAATATATAATCAAAATGCTACATTACCGTCTAAGTCTGATTCTTGAAGGTACTTTCTTTCGACTATTGACGTCCACGTTTGGAAAAAATTTATACATAAACGGTCCAAGAGAATTTCAAAGAAAATAGAAATAACTGGTATTCTACTAAGAAGGGTAAGTAGCTAACAACTTAGAAGAAACTATAAATGCGAGTGCTGCATAGTCTTTCCCTTCTGATCCAGTGGAGGAGGATGAATTTTGCAAAGGAGAAACGAATCAATGCTAACTGATTATAATTCCTGATCTCTCCTTTTACAGGATGAAGTCAACTAGAGTTGCTATGCTAAGCAAATAAGTCTCTACCTGATTCTATTTCAGTAGAAATAGTCAAACGTTTCATCAATGTCCTTCTTTTCTTCACAAACTTTTCAATGTCTGTTTAATGTAAATACTTTCCATGTAGTTGGAAATGTGCTCAGAGATAATATACCCAAAGAAATGATTTTAAGACTCCTCATTTGGATAATCTTAGATGTATAGCTTACTTCCTGTGTTTGGAAAGTGTTTGGAAAAGCTTTTGTCAGCACATTAGCGCATCTGTCGACTGTGACTTTCTTCATGATGATCAGTTGGGTTACTCCTCAGGAGGCACGAGGACGCTCTATTACGTCCCAGGGATTGTCCAAAAGGCAAGAAAAGAATCTCCACATGAATTTGCATTCCTGATATAAAAGGTGCATTTGACACGCTTGGTGGTTGGCATTCTACACTCCTTCAGGGAAGCGAATCTGCGAAATATGCCTTTTGCAATTTGCTGCTGATTTTTACACTGAGAGTAGGCTAAAATGAAACTTGGTTCGTTCTGCGGTTCATCAACTAGGAGAGGTTGACCCTCAAGGCTCAGTTTCAGGACCTACGTTTTTGGAATATAATTATAAACGAGTTCTCACATCTAGCTCAATATTGCTGTTGTTAGGATGCCCATAGCTTTCGCAGATGATATTTTAATTTATTTTCAAGGTAAAATCTTCATGAAACTTTTCTACTGCTCAAAGGACTTTAAACTTGCACTCTGAATGGTCAAAAGCTTTAAACTGAATTGTACCCTCAATAATAAAAAGGTTATGTCTCATTGAAAAAGAAATATTTGTTAATGATCTAGCCAGCTATGTTCTAATGGCTACCTTTGACTATCGTTAACAAATGAAAATATTGGTGTTATTATTGACTGTAAATTCATGCATAGGCCATTTAACCACATAATCAGAGAGTGCTAAAGCTGCAACGAGGTTGGGCAGGTGCAGTAACACTTATGGCATCAATTTAACGTGCATTCACTCATCTATAAACAAGAATTCAACCGGTTCAATGTACGGCCTCAAGGTTATGGGTGTTTTCGTTAAAGAAGAAAATTAATCTAAACTTTGAGACGGATCAAAGACGAATACCCTTCCGAGCTATTTCTGGATATCAGAACTCTATGTTATGAAGCTGTGTTTATACTTCTGTTTCCCAATTGAATTGTTATTTTAAAATGACATTGTCCAGAGTAGCTCGCAGCCTCTTCCTCTTCAGGTTATGATTGTACGTTTAGCTTCCCTCTGATCTTCCCCACCCTCTGAGAGAATGCCCATACAATTGTGGGTGGAATATAGTTCAACTCTGAGGAAGAATTCCTACTCACGTTTTTTACTGATGCAGAAAAATTGATGGTAGGGTAGGTTTAGTTTTTAGTTCGAAAGGTATTGAAGTCTCAGTACCTACAACAGAATCAGAGGACAGTACTGTTTATGTTGAACTTTATGCTAAATTTCGCCATCAAGTGATTAACGTAACAAAACTGTGTTGTTCGAACTATTTTGATCTGTTCTGATTTCACTTCCTTGGAAACATTAAAACATCGCTTCTCGAATGTAGTTTGTTGAAATTCAACAGCATCTCAACACCTCAGAATCAGAACATTACTGTTTGTTTCTTTTGCTAGTACATTCTGTATTTATGGCACAGAAAGGGCTGCTTCTAAGAGACAGCCTAACAAGCGGAAATTGAATTATCATTTTCCTCAACTTATTTTAAAAGATAATACTGGAGGAAAGTGTCCGAAACTGCTGGAACGAAAATATATTAAATCAAATACAGTAGCAAGCATCACGAAAAGATTTTTCAGACGTCAATATAAGAATGTTCTTACCATCACTTCTTCTACCAGCTTTAAAAATTACGCACTCTAACAGGTCATGGAACGCTTTAAAATACTACCTGAATAATTCCAATTGTAAGTATCAATTTTGGCAACGGCGCCAGTGATGAGGGACATTGATGCACATTCTGTTTCTATGTTTAAATTTGTCTCACAAGAAATATTCTAAATTAGTTTGAAAAATTGAACAAACATTAACTGGCCTCCAAATTTTAGTAATTAATTTCTAGTAAAAGTTCTTTGTTTTTTATCAAATATATTAAGATATTTATAATCCTCTTATTTTTTGTACTTGTTAAGTCCACATATGTTTTTGTTGTTTTGTCACTGTAATATAGTGATTTATACTATTATTCTGTAAGCCTGTTGTCAGTGATACTTAGTGGGTACACAAGGACGCTTTTGTTATTCAAAAAAAAAAAAAAATGATAATGTGAAATGTAAAATTGCATGTTAGCTATTATTTCCTTCAATGGAATAAGTGTGAGTAAAATATTCTGGATACGAAACTATATGATTACTAGTTTTCATGTATGTTTTGGATATGTTTCGAGCTCAAACACAGTAATGGGAGCATATCTGTGCATGTTAGTAGGCGAATGAGACATTTCATAAGAATTAAAGATTTTCAGAAATGTTGATTCTTTCAAAATGCAGCAAGCTGTTTAATAGAATGCTGAACATTGAACCAATGTCAAGTGTCCTATTGGATCTGAAAGCTGATGTGGTTTTCATGTGTTCAAGCAAAACGAAAACATTATTCACATCATACGCGTGCTTCGCCACCAAAATGAATCAAGCTCCTATATTAGAATTTGATAGAGCACATCTACGAAAATGTTTGGGAAAACACGGAATCCTAATGAATTTGTGAACAGTGTGTATCAGACTCGTTTACAAAACTGTGTGACACAGAAACTTTGAAATGTGTTTTTGATGCTTCTTTGCTTGCAGGGACATACAACAAAATGCCACTTTATGAACCCTAATCTTGCTTCTAGTACAGTTAATAAAAATTAACCAGCCATACCCATGCACCATTGAAAATTATCCACATCTCAGTGCAAAGTATGGAGAATTAGACAAAGTGCATTAGATATCGGAGAACGGAAATGATCCAAATATCAAAAAGCAAGAAAAGAAATAAAAGAAAAATTGAACTTAAAATATGATCAGAACAGAGATGAAATCATTCGTACAAACATAATTTTATTAAATTTAATTCTTAATCAACAGAAAAGTTTGAATGGAATTTTAAATGAGATTTTCAAAACATGGATTTTCAGGTTTATATTCCTTATTCTCAATATCTATGAACTGAAGAATTCAGTTTGTCAATGACATCTATTATATCACTACATAGCAACTTTAAAATAGGGGTTTGAGGATTTGAATTATTTGCTCATGATATTGTGCAAAACTGATAATTAAAAGTGCTATAATATATATATATAATTTATAATAAATATTCTTTTCTTAGCAGTGGATTTAAGTAAAATGTGCCATAATAACTGCCATAAAATTTCATGATCCTATCTTGCACCTTTTCTGAAAAAGGTACATTGAATTTTATGTAGGAGAGATAGAATTTCAGTACCCATACAAAGTTTGAAAAATATAGTTTACAAACATATTTTACAGTCCAATAAACATTTCGCAGATATTATACGCATATTACATAGAATCAAAGTAATGAAATATCACTACATTATATCATTGATAATATTGTATAAAATGGAAAATTGATAAAATATTATATCATACAAGGATATTTAGCTACAAGCAGTATAAAATATCTTCATTTGTGTTATTTTATGTAATCGTTTTGATAAAGGATAACTTTTGTGATAATAGAACCCTCTTAAATATTGTTATTTATTATTGACACTCAATGTTTTTCAAACCTCCACCACTGCAGAAAGATGGTTCTTCTTCCCTTGGATGACGATGTCTCATTTTGGCATCAGGTGATTTGAGCTTCCAATCTTTGGATCGATAAAACTCTTCCAGCTATGTTTTCAGTGTCCTAAATAATCAAGCTAAAACGAATTCCAAACCTGCTATTCATAAACCATTTTAACTTCTGTCATCGTTTTTGAAAAATACAATCAATATGTACGAATAAAACTGAGTAATATTGGATATTTTAAAATATTCGAACTAGTGATTTTTGAATTTCCATGAAAAGTTTTAAAAGTTTAGCTCATTTTCTGTTTGCTTTGACATTGAGAGTCGTATATAATTTAAATATAGTTAATTTAAGATTATAAATATGATTATTCTTACATAAAACACATTATCATGCATGGTAATGTATAATTACATACACAATAACCTTTCAAAATAATTCTAAATTTACCATGCTCTTTAATCTTTCGATGTACTTAACATCACAAATATTAAAGGTTTAGTTCAAATTAAGATTATTTATTCAGGTTAAGTTTCATTAATTTATTTAATCTTTCAAGGTCATTTAACAATTATCAGGAATGACTTAATGTTATCTATTTAAATACAACCTGAAAACAAACTTATATTTTTGTGTCATTCCTAAATGTATATTGACACGCACAGTAAAAACACTCCA
This sequence comes from Nephila pilipes, assembly GCA_019974015.1. Classification (NCBI taxonomy): domain Eukaryota; kingdom Metazoa; phylum Arthropoda; class Arachnida; order Araneae; family Nephilidae; genus Nephila; species Nephila pilipes. The sequence goes on along the minus strand of BMAW01052015.1, from coordinate 330,175 downwards.
CTTTTAATCCCAATTGAAATCAGAACAGAAGAAAATAGGAAATGTTTCGCTATTTTATTTTAATTCAAGAAATTTTCAAGCGTCCATTTTTAAAAGACATATTTAAAAAGTGGAAACGTTCTGTGTTCAAGAAGAAAATAAATCTTAATCTTTCAATCCAGAAAAGCGCTACACCAAAAATGGCATTGAGAATCTTTGAAAATAATGCAAGAAAGCTTATTATGAAACTTAGGAAGAAGATGAATTTTGTTTTAATTGCATGAAATAACCAACTCCTGACGTCAAACTTACTCAAAGGAAAATTTAAATAAGCGCAGCGAAGACAGGAACAAAAAGAATGCTGAAGTAAGAAAAATACAACAAAGAATAGACTTTGTTGAAGTATGTATGAATTTGTAACATCTTAATTTTAATGTTTATGTATGTCGAGGAGAGGGAGAGTACATTATTCATACATGGTAAAGTTGCCTTGTAGGAAAGAATATTAAAATATGTAATAGTTTCCTTTATGAATTTCGTTTATGAGGATGACCCAGCCTCCGTTTCAAAATCTTTTTGGAGGAGAGAGAATACGTGGTTAATCATAATTGAATCTTAAAATAACTGTATCATTTCAAAGTAGTAATTAAAACTGAACTCTGCTTCTGATGAAAAACAACTTTCAAACTAATTCTATGCCGAAGTCAAAAAGAAAAATAATTTAAAAGATAGTCTCTTTTAAAGAGTCAAATTTAATCTTGATAAATGAAAGAAATATGATTTTGAATAAGTTTCAGGTATATTGAACTGGAAAGGATTTATTTAATTTTACTGGAAAAATTCAAGTTTCAGTTCAAATATAAATTTATTTTAAAAGGCAACTGGTATTTTAAACTGATAGAAATGATACATTATTAGCATCCAAATATGCTTAAAGATTGTGCTGATTTTTAAAATCTTAGAGTTGTTTTGAAGTTCTGTAATGAACCACAGTTGAGCTTTTATGTAGATCTGCTGCAATTAATATTGAAATTCAATATCTTAAAATATTTATTACTTTTAAAATAAGAATCGATATCTTACAATTTAAAATGTAAGAATCTTGTTGTTTTTAGAAATTACCAGAATTTTTGGGAAATTTAAAATGGAAACAATCAATTCAGTTCATATGTACAATTAGTTTGATAGCATCGAAACACGTGAAATAATAAATCATTCTAACAGATCTTATTTTATATTATTAGTACATTCAAATAAACTATAACATATAATATTTTGAATATAAAATAATACACAACTATATATATGTATATATATAAACTTGTTTAAAATGTAAATCTAGATTTTCCGATCTCTATTGAATTTCTAGGTATTTAAACAAAATGTTTCATAAGAATTAAACTTGTTAAATTTTTGTGTAGCTAACCACATACATGAATAGTTGTTCTCTATACAGTCAGTTTCTCCATGATTTTAATATCTAGAGAGAAATGTAGAAATCAATCTAAAATCAATTTTAGTAAGAATATATGTTTCGAAAGTGAAGGTACTACGTCCATTTTAGAAATAGATTATCATAAAGGTTCAAAATGTAATAGTTTTAAAAGTATTTTAATTTAAAATCAGTTTTTCAAAGTGTAAACATTTCAAAGGATCACATCTAATGAGAACTAGTTCTTAACAAAGCTAAATAAAGAAACACACTCGAAACTGTCCATTTACATTTTCTGAAATAACCAACTATTCTGTGATTTATGCAAATATTCGTGATGCAGAAATTCAATAAATGTTGGAACTTAATACATCGATTATATATTTTTACATAGATGTTAGAATTAACTATTTTTAATCATCGCTCAACATCATATAAAACAGTAACTATGGTAATCATTGGATCCCAATAAATATGTGTTAGACTCATTAATAATTATCTAACACAGATTATTCAATCAATTATGAGAGGAAATGGTCTATTAAATAAGTTATAAAATCTTAAGGTACAATAATTAACTTTAATATTATAATCTTCTAAAAGTCTTAAAAAGTGAGATTTATCCTATCAGCATGATGTTAACTCATTAAAACAGTCTCTAAAACGGAAATAAAATTTTTAAGATGATAGATAACATGGAAAGAAATAAGAGCATTTTTATAAAGATTTAAAGATATTAAATGACATTTATTTTAATGACACTGACCTTAGATTAATTTTAATAAAGAATATTAATGGTATAACATTAAATAGAAAGGTTATAGCAGTTTTGAAAGAGAATATTTAAAGTTTATGATAAAACCAAATATGAAAATCGAGGGATACAAAGTACCAGATGGCTTTCATTTAAGCGTCCGTGTTATCATGTGCTGTCATTATTAAACTGCTCCAAAACATATATGACACTAGATCTATGTAGTTAGTTTCGATTTGGGACGCAGTATCAAAACTTGGTTGGATGGCATACATTGTGGTCGTGAGATATGACCTCTTCACATCGAAACAGAAGCTAGCAATCAAAATAATGGATTATTTCCTATGAATCTGCTCCAAAGAAGGCGAATGCATTTATCATCTGGAAAGTGTATGCGATGATTTTATAGGTTCGTATAACACTTCAACGTCTCTCTATTATTCTTCATTTTACATTGTTATTTTTAAACAACCGAAGAAAAACTCCAAAGAATAAAAATCACGAAGATGATAACCGCTATTTTATTCATATTAACGAATATTGAAATTCACTTAAACCTACTCTACCTGTGGTTATAGTCTCAGTGTCTGATCAGCGTTTAATATAATAGCTAGTACACTGAACCAAAACAGTGCTGGGTAGTCTAGTGCTCATGCTGACGAATTATCGGTCGTTCTATTTCTTCAACTGATTTCGGTCTGACAATGCAAAATGTTGTAGTGGAGAAGAAGGGTTGGGGCCAGCTCAGATGTCATCCCTGTCGCCAATAGCCTCCTATTGTTTCTAGTTCACGAAAACCAACCTGTCCACGCAGCGAGGTGTGATAGTTTAGAGAACATTAGCTAAGGGTGGTCCTCGAACTTGATCCTGGACTGAGTTCAAGAAACGTAAATCAATGTTTTGCTTTTAGTGATAAGCAAATAAACAGAGAACCAATCTGGTTTGATTCCTGTGATTTAGAAATATGTGCTCAATCTTTGGTTATAATCTATTACTCCACATTTGAGAAAAATTACTATTTCTGTGTTGATATTCCATTCCACTTTCTACTACTAACTTATTTTCCACTCATTAAATCTCGCAGATTATAAACAAATTTATAAGCCTATTCAAACATTTCACTTTCAAATTAATTCTATTAGAATAGATTTTTCTATTAGGAGAAATCTTGTTCTAACCTAAATCTTATCCTGTTCTAAAATGTTAATTGAACGAGAAATGTGATAGAATTGTACTATGATAATCATCGATTTCTTAGAAAAGAAGATAAAAACAATGCACAAATACTAGCACAAGATTCAACTCCACATTTTAATTTAGTACCTTGTTTCAATTCCTAATTCGTTACTCTTTGAATTGCCCATATAGTAATAAAAATTAAGTAAAGTCTTGTCAAAAAGATTATCACTAAAGTAGCTTTTATAATTATGATTAGTTATTCAAATAAATATAAAATTAAGTAAATGATAAGATCGAGAAATGGACAAAATTTTCCGATATTACATTAAAGAAACGATTAATTATTAAATTGGAAATAATCTTAAACGTGAAATTAAAAATTAAAGCAAATCGATAATTTGTCAAATTGATAAACTTATTTAAAATTGAGAACGATAAAATTGAAAAGTGATCTGATTGCATCAAACGCCTACCCAAGACAATAGGCCCTGGGTGGTTAAAATGTGAATCATAACTCCTTCAGAATATCACAAAAAATCATAGCTTTGATTGCATTTTTAAATGAATGTAATATGTATTTCTGCAATATTCCAAAAACATATAATTTCATACAAATCTATGGAACAAGAAAGCGCCCTTTTTTTCAAATGGCGAAAATAGAGAAATTATGGCGAATATAATTGTTCAGTAACCTTAACTAAACTATGGCGAGATTAAATATTGATTTTAAGAGGAAATAATCTAGAACACTCACACATCTGATTCTTCCTCCTTATAAATTACAAACACTATAATAGAATGTACAGTATATATATATATATATATATAAAGAAAAATTAATTGAAATTAAAACATTTTGAAAATTTATGAACTTTACAATGCAAGAAAGTAGAATATTTAATATATTTTCCTTATCTCCAAATAAGTTAACTAACTCCTTTATACTAGTAAAACACTACTTGCTAAAGAAAATATAGCGTTATCTAAGTATGCAAGACAAGATGCTCGAAATATATTTTAAAATAGTTGATAATTTTGTGGGATTTGCAACAACAAAGGCTATTGTCCCCAATGTTTAAGAATCGCGCAAAGAACAATATAAACAGTTGAAAAATGTAAAAAACAATTGCAATCACTTTATTGCTGCATATTCTTCTATTGTAAGAAAATTATTAAATTAAAAAAGAGATAGTAATACGTATACATAAGTAGGAAATTACGTGCTACGTCACGAGAGACATTTGTTTGCATTTATTGGCTCTTCAAATGTTCAACAATTTGCGAAGTGCTCTAAGAAAGAATGAAAAATTCCAACACTTCTGGGGTTTTTTAATGGTAAACAAGTATGACAAATCGTTAGAAAGATAAAGATTTCAGCTATTTAATAATATAAAAAAGTAAAAATCAAGTTTCTCTTACACGGTCTCGTTAATATATTATCCTAACGATACTTGTCAGTTATTACTAATGCCATTGGTGCCCATATATTTTTGATTTAGAGCACATAACAACAGAGTAATATTTCACATGGGTCAGCGTTATAAATAATTTTATACTATTTCGTTCGGAGATATTTTAATAAAAAATAAATATAGTGATATCTCTTAAATGAAATTTTTATGGATGATAAAAAAAGTTTTTGAATTCCGCAGAAGATAAATTTACCAATCCTATTTACGCCACATGCCGTTTGGCGACAAATAGAATCCACGATTGGCGCGCACGACCGAAAATAAAGTCTTTCGAGCCCTAAATCACAGTAACCCCGCTGCTTTATCGCAACTTTTCGTCTTCCAAAATCCCAGATCGCATCTTCTAAACCAAAAATCAGTCACCATTCTCTTACGTTTTTTCGCTTTTTTTTTTCTGTGGTTTTTGTTAATTTTTTTTTTTTTTTTTTTTTTTTTGGGTTTTTTTTTTTTTTTTTTTCTTTCGTCTGCTTCCGTTTTATAATATTTTCACTGACGGAAAATACCGATAAAAACTGAATTTTAAGAGAGTTTTGGAGCGTTTTTTTTCCTGTAAAAATGGAACGAGTGGATTATTTTGTTTATTTGCCATTTTATTTGTAGCCTTTAAAGTAACTGGATATGTTTATAGAATTTGAAAACGTTCTGCAGTAAAGTTACATTTTAACTATTTGACAAGAGATTATCAAACCTCTTAACTTAGATTCATGTATCATGATATTAACCAAAGAAAAGAAACGAATTACTTTATTTTGCTTACTAATTTTTTATAGTTTATTTTGAAAAATTTAAATACAGTTTACCTTTTAATTACCTGATAGAGTTTATAAATTAACTTGAAATTATGGAGAAATTAATTAATTTTTTTAAATTTAATTATAAATGTTATTACACAGTTATATGGTATTTAAATGGTTAATTGACCAATTAAACATGCGGTTCAATAACACCCGAATCTGCTTTTACACGTGGTTTTACTATGGTTCCCTCAATAAATACTCGCTTGTGATACTATTCCTATACATTGTGGCATTATATTTTAAATGTTTCTTTTTATAAAATTCAGTTTACACTGTTTTTTGGATGACGTCAAGATTTCCTAATAACAACAGACATTAATAACTTTTTTCTTTATATTTTACGAGTATATATATGAACAATCATTCTCAGAAAGACATAACATGTTATTTTTTTAATGTGGCCAACAGTTGATAATGATCAGTCAGTAGTAGGAATAAGAACAGATATAAAATTATGTTTGAAGATATTCTAAGTGGTGTTAGATAATGAGGAAGAAAAGCTGTACCAAATCAGATATTCTGAAGTCCTGAAAGCAACAGAGCTGAGTTATTTTGAACAACATGGATCCCAGATCAAGGCACAAAGAAAACCTGCCATATAAGAGATAAAGAAGACGCAAAATACCGTTACAAAACAATCATCCATTAAGGCTTGGTTGATAAAAACAATAAATTCAGTTTTCTTTAAATATCTTAGGTACTCTTTTATCAAATATTTTTTGTTATTTCTGCAATAATCAGTTGCTTTAAATACTGTGAAAATAGCATATATGACCATAAAGTTATTTTCTCTAATTAATCAATTACTCTGCGATTTAACTCAAATGTTCTTTACGCAGGAAATTCATATCATTACCGGAACTTATATTATCGCTCAATTTATATTGACACTATAACTTGTGATTCTCTTGAGCTTTTGTTTAATAACAATTGACCTCGATAAAAGCATGGTCATGGCTTCGGATTCGTAGCCGGCGGTATTCGTTCAGTCGCGGGTTCGATCCTTGGCTGCTAAGGGTCCGCCGTGTAGCAGGGGCTAATGCACATTAAATATATCGGTGCCCAAAGTCCTCCCGTTAGCGTGGTATGGAAGTTAGGAGAGGGGGTTCCAGCTCAGTTGTAGTCCTCGTCACTTGACCGTGGTTCAAATTTACGAGGTCCGTCGCCAATAGCCCTCGTCTTGCTTCTAGTGCGACATTAATAAAAACTAAACTGATAAAAGCATGTTAATGGAGTCAGACTGTATAATTTACAGATAACAACTCGCGGAAAATGACAGATTAGTCATGATCAATTATTTGCATTCGCAAAAATATTTTTCAAATCCAGGCTGTTGCGTAAATATAATTAAAAAGAAGCCTTTTTCGTAAAAGAAAAGCAGCGTTTATTCCCGTACTCTTAAAAAAGTATTCCGTGGTTTTGAAATGTATTTCTAAATATTCTTAGAATCGAACTATAACTTTAAAATTAAAATCCAACATATATAATTATCATAAAATTAATTTTGAAGGAAAAGTAAGCAAACAGGAGACTGTTATTTTATAATTTCGAATGTATATATTACCGTATTCGCTTAAGTACAATAATTTGGATATGGAAAGGTTCACCGAAATATTATAGCATTAAAATTAGACTCTCCACTTTAGGGTGGCAAGGTAGTTGCTAGTTAGAAATATGCTTTAGTCTTTCCATACTCTAACATCTATCCCTCAGGAGCATATTTTCTTTATGTCAGTCTAGGCATCATGACCCGAGGAACCCTAGCCGATCTTTTTCTACAACGTGAGATTTATTGTCTTCGGAAAACACGGTTGTCACCCGTTATGTTTCCATGATATCCAATCATAATTTCAAAATGAAAATATCATGAAATATTGGATTGTGATTATTCATAAACGTCTCATTGAAAAGCAACACGAAAGCTATTGGCAACGTATGTCGTAATTTTGAATCTCGGTCAAGTGACGAGGATGACACCTCTCCTTTTCAAACTTCCATACCACTCCAACGGAAAGACTTTGGACCTCGACAACTATACGTCCATCAGCTGGATACATTACTAGTCTTTATTAATATCAAGGATTGAATCTACCTCTGGACGAAAACAACGCCGGCAGGGATTTCAAGACTATGACCACTAGCAACGTGGTCGTGAAATATTGAACGGAATCGCATGAATTATTTTATATTCAAGGGTTTCGAAACATGAGAAATACAAATATATAAAAATTTTGCTATGTAACATTTTACTTTGGAACGTGTTCTCATTCGGATTTCCCTTTAACTAACTTCTGTGATAACTTAACTACGATGTCTAAATATGAGAACATCGCCTTGTGAAAGAACCATGATGTATGTAAATGAGATGTACTATATAATGAACATTAAAGGGAGAGGAAGGAGAAAAATGGATAGCATGACTATATTGTATCAAGCAACTGGAAAGAGAGTTATTCTAAACGACCCAACTCGGATTGCGTCAATTGAAGTTCATTTGGATTGAATCCAGTTAATTAAAACCTTCTGTTTGAGGTTATCAAAATAAGTAGAATTCTCCACTGGAATACTTGGTTAATTATGTGACTAATTTTAAAAAATATATATATTATTAATTTATTTTAATTAAGCTTATTCTAAAAGTGAATACACTGGTTAAAGATATTGGCCTTTTACTATTACGTCAATATGTCTCTAAAAGTTAATAACGGAAACAATCCGTTACAACGCATTTTCGCAACTGTATTTAATAATTGATATTTTTCATAGTAAAATTACTTTATAATATTTCGATGCTTTTAGAATCGGAAAACCAATTTCTATCGTTTGGTGCTAAAAGCTTCGAAAAGTGTCGAGTGGGAAAACTTTTTATCGTCCAATATGTGAGACACTTCTTTGTTATTAGGAGACTAGTTTTTTACAAACCGAACTCAAGATTTCTTAATCAGAATTTTAGTGAAATTTAAAGTTTAAGAGGACTCTCTCTCTCTCTCTCTCTCTCAGGGCCCTTCAGAAAAATATGTTATAGCTTCATATTTTTTCAACATTTTGGTGACCAAAGTGTAACGATGCTCCCAAAATTTCCAAAGTTATCAAGAAAAACTAAATTTTGTTAAACTAATTTTTGTTTGTTATTTTTCAACATCGTTTTTCTCAAAACAAAAAAGAATTTAGCTTGCACGCAGGATTTTTTGAAATTGTTAGTCATATTAGTTTGAAATTTCGTGCACATTATCGAAATAATTTTCTCCATGACTTAATCATCAATTTTTAGAAAAATTTAATTATTAAAATGTTTTATAAGAATTTTAATTAGAGTTTTTATGAAAACTTAATAATTTTATTAGTAAATTAGCATTTAAAAACTTTTTTCTCTCAATTTTTAAAAATCTCTTAATTTTGAAAACGTGTCCAATTTATATTTATTTATAACTTCTTAAGATTTCTGTAAAATTATGTGAAAACTCGAGAACTAATATAAATATATATGAATATTACTTAATAAAAATGTCAAATTTAAGTGCTTTATTTCATTAGTAAGTTATATTGATTTGAAATATTGTTTCTGTTTTCGCATCTTCGGACAATAGATAAGAGTCCCAAGACCCTTATTCTAATTTATCTTAAGAAGTGATTCGCTGGGGAAAAAATTTAATTCCATAATGGAAGCATTCTTTTTTAAGTTAACTATGACATTTAAGTCTATAAATTAGTCCTTCAACTACATAACTTACTTGCCTATAGGTCATTAGTATTGATATCATTTCTACGATGAAAATTGTGATAGGTATTAAAGTTGTCCCATTTTTGGGCGAATGTGTACATCATTACTACTTATCTACTTGACTTTCTATGCATGATCCCACCAGAGCCCCTTAAGACTGGGTTTCACCTCTACAACACAAACTTCTCGAAATCCAACTAACTCAACTCCGTATAATCCCACCACACCACATTACTCATCCAGAGGGGTTGACCAACACATTTATCGTCTGCATCAGTATTCGACACCATACTTCTTAATGAGAAACCAGTGGCAGAAAAGAACTAAAAACGCAAGTAAGTGACTAAATCTAATGAGAGGAGAAACACCCCACCGGCGACCCTTCTGAAGCCCTCCTGCACTCCCATCAAGCAGGTGGTGGGGGCTAAAACAGAAGGGGGGTTGAACGAGAACCTACGAACTTTATTATATCACGCAATAGGAAACTGAATGATCAATACGTGCATGAAAGTTATACCGTGGCAGTGCTTACACGAGGATAAACTCAGTCAGTTCTATTGGGTGAGTAGTCATTCCATAAAGAAAACTTTCGATTGGCTAGAAATAAGGAGATGGAGGGAGGGGGAATTATGGCCAATGTCCTCCACCAGCACCCCGTTCCTCTCGATATTGTTCTAAGAACCATCTGAAGAACTTGTATTTGAGTCTTATCATCTCTTAAGAGATTTTCCGTTGTTATTTTGTTTGTTGGGGTTTTCCGTATAATAGGGTTGTACAAATATTGAGAAAGAAATAAGATATAGAAAATAGTTCTGTATGACTTTTAGAGTTATCTTATTTTCACAATGAATCCCTTATTGATTTATATATATATATATATATATATATATATATACAAAGGAAAATCTCTAAAGAGAAAATTTACAAGTATTTAAAATTGACTTTTAATTCAGTTTTATGTATTTTGCACATCATATTTGTTAAATTCATACACGTGGTATTATTTTCATGTAAAAGTTTTTAAACATTGGAATTTATTTTATGATATTAATAACTTTTTAGTTATATTAGTTATATAAAGTTTCGCTATTATGGATTTATTTGGGTTTGCTTTGTTGTCTTATTCATAAATGAATTTGTTTTTGTTTTTGATCTTCCTTCAAATAATGTTTGGTTTATAATTATTTGTTTAATAATATATTTTGCTGAAGGGGATATTTTGGCCAATAATTATTGAATAACTCAATAATTCTAACAGTCTACCGCCTGTTACAACATTAATATATTATAATACATATAATATTTTGTTTTTCTTCAAATTTTTAGTTTTTAAAGTTTTTTGATATTTTTATCTTTTTTGATAAATATGGAAGTTTCCATCATTTTCCCCCATTTAATTAACTTTCTTTCAGAAGTTTCTATAGTAAGTAAAGTTTTTCTTTGCCAACCAAAAATCACCGTTTTCGTGAAAATTTTCGAAAGTTTCTTAATTACTTTTTATTAACGCTCACATATTTACGATTTTAAAAATGGCTTACATTTGTTTCTAAGGTAGTTAGTTAATGCATTAATGTAAGTATATGATTTTTTAAGAAACATTAAAATCTTTAGTTGCCTCTCCTGGAAAGCTGCGATTAAAAAAATATTTTATTACAAAAATCTCATTTCTTAAAAAGTATTTCATACATTCAAATGAAGTTTTACCCCAATGTTCTGTACGTCTCTAGGTATGTTGTGAATCTCAAACATAGCTTTTAAGTATATAACTATTTATTTTTGAGCTATTTTTATTTAAATAAGGACTATATGTTTTTCCGTAAAATCATGCTGTGTTTATAAGTTTTGATACAACTCAGAAAGTTTAAGAGATATTGCATTATTTCTGCTTCATGACACAGATATATATATATATATATATATATATATATATATATATCATTTAGTATCATTTTATTCTTATAATATAATTATTATTGACAATATTATTCTTCAAATACTTATTTATTATGGTTTTGATGCTCTCAGATAACAGTATATTTGCAGTATTAGCATATAATATTATAGTTATGCTTTTGTGTTCCTTTTTTGATTCCCATATTTTTTATAAGTATTTCACACCTTTATAAGACATTCAGAGAAACGTATTTGTAATCTAGAATTTTAATTTTGAATGTTTATTTATCAGTTTATCAAGTCAAAAAATAATTTTTATTCATAATCTCTTTGTTAAAGTTTCAATTCGAACAAAGTTATAATGATATAATGACACGTGTAGAAAACTTTTTTTTATTTGCTCTACTATCATTCAAAAGAATTTTTCAAAGACCTGCTCTCACACTAAAAATTTAAATATTAATATGTTAAGAATATGAATATGCATTGAATTTGTTCCTTATCTCGTCCCAATTTTCTGAAATCAGTGTCAGTTTCAAAAGATATTTAATAATAAATGGGTATAATTTAAATTGGCTTAATAAAATACATATTAAGCGAATTTCTTTGCTAACCTCTGTTTAGCCACACAAAAAAATGGCCACATTTTACTGTCATTTAATTCTGTATAAACTCATTAATTTTAATTCTCTCTCTCTCTCTCTCTCTCAATATTCCATTTAATTTTAATAAATAATTCATAATGAGATAATTCTAAGTTACGTCTTATTTTAGAAATGTTACTTGCATCTCGTAAAGCTATTCCTTAAAACCACTTTTCCCACTCAGCTTTCTTTATTTCAGATAAGTATATTTACAATCCAATAGTGAATCTTCTTCATTTTGAGAAAAGGCCAAAAATTTATATTCATGTTTTTTCATACAATTGTGAATTTCTTTTATTTTAGAAACATATGTACAACTTCACATCGTTAATTAAGAATATTTGTGTACAAAAGTTTGCATGTTCTTTGTACTTAACAATACAATCTATGATTCATTAGGACCATAAATAATGATTCTTATTTACATTTTTATATACTTCCCTAATATCCTTTTGTTTCAAATAAGTCGATATAACTTCACATAGGTAATTAAGATTATAATTAACTGCAAAAGTTTCTATGTTTCTCAAACTTAACAATACGATTTTTTTCACTCTATAATTAAATTAAATTTTGTTGTGATATTTATTTTACTGTTCTATTTTAGATGAAAATAACTTTGATTGTAAAATTAATTTTAATTCAATGTTAAAGAATTTTTATTTATTTCTTATCATACAAAATTTTACTTTAGTAACATGTAGCCTCAATAAAAATAGCCGAGCTTAAAAAGAAGGATACATGGGTTTTAGGTACAAATGATTGAAATTATATTACATTATGATTATAATAATTACATTTAATTTGCTTAAGGTATATTTACATTTCTAAAACATATTTAATTTCCTATTCTATCGTCTGCTTTTATTTCACTAACCGAACAGAATATTATTGCCTACTTTAATACTGCACCATTTGCTACTATTTTAATATTTAATTTACAAATTAATTTTTGTGGCAGAATCGTCTGCTTTTATTCTTCTTGTTGTTAACATTAGCAATGATTTTCTTAAATTTATAATGCTTCGCTTGCTAAAATAAAAATGTATTAGGAATTTAAAGAATATTTATTTTTTTCATAGTAATTACTTCTGTGGTTCCTGGGGCTTGTAAGTGTGCATACTTTTCACTAATTAATATCCATTTTGAGCAATCTACCTTTTCCAGAACTGAACTGGAAAAAAAATGTTAGCCAATATTAAAATGAAATAAGCAAGGAAAATTACAATTTTTTTTAAAAACATGTGTTAACATATTGTTGTTTTGATAAAAAAGGAGTCAAAAAAATGCGTGCGCGTAAAGTGAAGGATACGTAGCTTTAAGTTCAATAGATTGACATTTTTATAGATCATGATTATTATAATTACATTTAGTTTTCTTAAGGTATATTTACATTGCTAAAATATATTTAATGTAATGCTTTTTACGTCTGCTTTTATTTACTTTGTATTTTTCTAAATTAGGTCCAAATGTTCTATATCAGTGCTTTATTTCTCAAATGTAATTATTACATCTATCCTCCCCTCATAATTGATAATAGTTCACAATATTGTTTTACACATAATTCAGTTTAATCTTGCTAATATTATTACTTGTCAATGTAATTCACAGAAGTATATTATTTATTTCATTTTCTAATTGTTATTTTGGAATTACACATTTCTTACACTTTTAATTCATATTTATTGTTTTCTTTTTCTCTTTCAGATTACCCTCTTAATAATAGAAGATTCAATGTTTGGAAAAGGCTCAACTGTATTGACTTGATATTCTAATTCATTGCTGGTATGATGAATACCAATGTATAATAGTTCATTTGAGTGAAAGATCATCAGCCTAAGAAAAAAACATGAGATTTAGAAACGGTAAGTGACATTGTGGAGAAATTATTTTTCATGATTATTATACTGATATTTCCCCAGTTCATTTTCCTTAAGAAATGGAATACAGAAATTTCGTAGATTAATGTTATAATACTTTTCAAAATAATTGCGAAATTTTATTGAAAAGTAAGACTTCGTGGATATAATGTTTTTATTTTTACTACATTTTTACAATTCTTATGGTAACAGAAAGCTGTAACGCCTCTCTGTTGTTCTTTACTAGGTTACCGCGGTTTAGGATAATGTTTATTAAAATAATTAGGTAGTAGAAATTTTTTTAATTTATATACTAAATTAAGGAAACAGTATATTAAAATTACATTTATAACCTACATATAAATTTTTAGATTATGGAAGAAAAAAAAGAACATATAAATTTTTAAAAGCGAAAAAAAAAAAGAAAGAAAGAAAAACAAAAAGTTCAATTACAAAACACTAATAATAAAGGGAATCTAACTGAATGAAAACAATTAAAAAATCATATAAACCACAAAATATGCAAAAGTACAAAAAAAGTATATATATATATATATATATATATATATATATATATATATATATATTCTTATTTCCGGATACCATTCCTTTTTAACTTTAATTAATGCAATCACTCACGAGCTGTTAAAATCTGCAACGTCAGCTGTTCCCACGTTTTCAGACCTTTAGGGATGGTCCCTACCAGACTTTAGGTCTGTACTTAGATTTCCTTGAAATCTCCATTCATATCACATGTCTATGTCATTTATAGTGAAATTTCCCTGCTATATAACTAAAACACAGCGAAAACGCTCACTCTTGCTTTTACACTCATGCTCTCATAATCTGTATCCAACGGTGAAAATGTGTAATTCCCGCAGTGTGGAAATGGTCTTTCTCTCCGCTACAGTAAAAAAATTACTTAAAAATGAAATTATCTTGAACTGTTGTATAAACATAATTCAATAGTACTATTTAAAAAAAAAGTCTTTACACACACACACACACGTATATATATATATATATATATATATATATATATATACTATATATATATATACATATATATAGTTACAAACGTGAGTCTATGCTTCCCTACAACGCTTCTCTTATAAAAGAAAAGATCGTTTTTCAGAGATGTCACCAGTTGGCAAAAGAGAGTTTAAGCAATTGACACCTTCACCTTGGCAACGTATTTTGCCACCATTTGGCGACTTAACGAAAAACTTGGCGACAAATGGAAAGATCTCCTAAGTGCAAGAATCTTGACGAAAAATCATTTGGGAAGAAAGTTACGGACTTTTCATGAATTTTCCATTGTGACGTCACGACTAGCTGGAAAGGTATAAATTCGTCAAGTTTCGGAGAGAGTCGAGCTTTAGTGGTAATCCCTCCCACCATATATGTACTAAATTAGACTCATTTGAGGGCAGCCAATAGCAGCATCTAATTACTCCTACAACCAACCAATAGCAACACAGGCATCCGTTTGAACTTAAAGACGAAAGAAAATTCTCATTTTCGTTCTTCACTCAGTTCAACCAGCCAAAGATTTTTCCTTCACCAGATGTCGCTAGGTACGCTGGTGCATCCACTCTTTATTTTGCTTCCAATTAATTTTCTACTGAACCGAATTTCAAGAAATGTTTTACACATATTCCTTGGACATTACACTTTAACATGACAACACCATCTTTTCAAAGAAAGAAATAATTTACAAGATTCAAACTTGTAAATTATTGCCTTCGGACTCCGCACTCTAGGCGCCTGTAGAAATAACAACGTCAACGAGAGTCGAGCTGCTTGTGGAGTCAGTCTATGAGTGAGTCTGAGGGATCGGGCTGTGTACGGAATCAATTTGTCTGTGGAGTCAGATTTGTAGATCAGAGCCGAGTGAATTTGCTGGAGATTTGACCTGAATTTAGCTGAACTATTACGGAGATTCTGTCTTTGGAGGCTCTGTTGAGGAGATCTATCGATGGATCAACTTGATGCTGTCGCCACTTGGAGTGAAGCATGCCGGGTGAATTTGCGAAGAAGCAACATGTCATCGTAGCCTGTTCTGGAAGTGCAGAATATTACTGCGGTGGCTGTCCGCAGAGAGGAGTGATAATTGGTGAGCTTAACGTTTGCTGTGTAATAACAGTAACTCTACTCAATATAAGTTTTGTTCCTTTATCTGTGTCATCAAATTGTGCTATGTATCGTACTGAAAACTTAGTAATGTATCGTCATTTGTTGTTAGCTTCCGAGCTGGAATTGATTTTCCCTCGACGAGCAATCCCGAACGAAAAATAATTTTTTTGCAACATTATATATATACATATAACTTTTTTGTTATTTAATACACTGTTTTAAATTTAACTGTTTGCTTATTTTTGGTTTTATACAGATACAATTTGTCATAAAGTAATTTGCTGAAGTGGGGTGGTTGGGTCCATAATACTAGTATAAACACGCTATCACTCAGTATCTAGAATGAGACACTATTTAGAAATACTTTATCTACCTTTTTTACTTTACTTTCTTAATTATTTTCTCTTGAGATATGCTTAGCAGATATTGGTAAGGTTTTGATATGTTGAGCTACGTTGTAATATTTTACATTACTGAGTCTTTTTTTTAATTATTTACATGTTTAATATGTATTTTTGAATATTCTTTAATAATATATTTTCATCTATTTAGTCACTTTTCACATTATAATACTTTCTATGCTTTTAATTTTAGATAATCTTTTTTAACTTAAAAATTTTGTCTCTTAGATTTTATTTTATCATACATTTATTTTATTTTTGTAACAGTAGTAATTTAATATTCTTAATAGTAATTACTACTAATTTTCAAGCTCGCTGCGATACAAAAACAAAGAGAGTCAATCAGGTTCTAGAATGTTCTCGCAGAAATGCGAAGCCACGCCGACTGTTGTTCCATTGAAAACTGCCATAGGTTGTGCAATTGAGATTGCATGGCGCCAACAAAGCCATCAAGGTGATTGGCACGTTCTTGACTAAATTTATGTCCTGGGTGTTTGGGCGCCAGAGGAATACGATGAACTCATCCAGATTATCTTAAACCACGAACGTACTCTGTGAACGAATTCCTACTTTTCCTTCCGGAAGATACCATTATGATGAGGAAAAACAATCCATGAGTTGGAGTGGTCGCCAGTCAATGGATGTCCAATTGCGATACTAGCGTGCAAATTACAGCCTTCGTTCAGGCATCAGCGTGGGTGTATTAACTAGCCATCTGCCGCGGAGTTCCATACGCAGTAACGTTTTCTGAACTGTCGATGAGAATAGACTTTTGTTATCCTCTTGACTCACCTGCGATAACAAAGTACTCACCTCTTGTCACCTGATCGACAATTGCACGCCTTTTTACAGCTACACATCTCCTATTACGTTACTGATTTTGGATAATATCTGCAGGAATCCGATGAAATTGCTAAACCTCGTTTACCATTGTGTTGCTGAAATACTTCACAGTAAAGACACACAACTGAGGTTCTATAACCGTGACTGATAGATGGATGAGCTGAAGAAATGGAATGGGAAAAATATCAGTTCACCTGATGAAAGAGGTTTTGGTAAATTGGAGGAGGAGTTGTTTCGCGCAGTAATTAGAATTTTTACTGGTTTCTTCTATCTCTTGGAACTTATTTTAATTCTAATGTATACTAGAACTTATGCTCAGTAGGATGAACCCTTTTTAAGTGTCATTTTGTCACGTATGGTACACTTTTATCTCGGCAGTGCAGGAACATTGCCCAAAATGAGCCATTTTGGAGATACTGACACCCTAAGTTCGCAAACCGACAATCACGTCCCTATCGTTTTCTTCAATGCTCCAATCACTTTATGCTCCTGGTTATTTTGCCCAGATGTTAAAAGTAGTTGATGGTCACATTAATGCGACTGTGTAGATCAAAAAGGAAACTCAATTCATAAAAATAAAAATAATAAGCAAAAATTTCCTTTATTTTTTAATGTAAAGTAATGATAAATACGTCTTGAAATTAATACTGTGAAAACTAAAAAAAAGGATATATCAGTAATTTAAAATACTGTATCTGGCTTTGGATAGCAATACTCGGTTAAATATGGTTTCTGGATCCAAGCAAGCCAACTCAGTAAATTACTTTGTTACAACTTGGTTAACATCAAAAAATAAGAGACAAATGTTAAATCTCTAAAAATTCTTTACACATAATGTAAACTTATCAAAGCATGATGTCAGTATTATAACTAGAAAATTTTTTTTATGTTGCAGTTATATATGTTTTCAATTATTGTATCTGTAAAATTAATAACTTATACAGTCTAAAATATTAAATATTCTAAAGTATTATATAAATTTTCCAGAATATTGTAACTATTCTATAAAATTAATTCAATACGACTTTCACAGTAGCGCACTGAATACTAAATAATAATACAGTTTAATTCTTAAGCCATTATCCTAATCATGTACTTTCCATACTAATATTGCGAAGATTTTCCTAAAAAAGCATCTGATATGTATTTCATAAAAAATTCACATTTGCAAAGAATCGTTTAAAAACGTTCTATATATACTCTTAGACAAAACATGTTCCATCAATACATAAAACTTTGTTCGACATGAAAGATAAAAACAAAACTATATGGAAATATGTTCCTTTTAATCTTAACCAGTCTCGTTTCCCGAAACTATAAATTTGCTTCATCCGAAACAGGAAATTCCACATTTCTTCCCTTTTTCTTTTCTTTCTTCTCAACAAAAACCCCGGGAATCGCGTGTTTCGCTCCGAAATCGAACGTCACGCTCGTCGATCTCACGCACTTGGTGGAGTTGAATTGTTTTCTGTCTGCGAGGTAATCGTAATCTCGTTTAGATTAACGCGCAGGTGATTAATCGGGCGGAAATGGAACTGTGTTAGGGTGTGGGCCTTACAGCGAAGAATATCGTTTTCTTAAATACGTTTCATCAAAACGATTTTCAACGTTAATAAATGGTGTCGCTGATTTTAGAATCTGTATGCGTAATGTTAATGTTTTTCCGGTTGAGAAAATTATATTGTCGCTTAGTGTTTGAGGTTTGATTTTTGTTTTACTAAGCAGAGATTTATGTGTATAATTATTCAAACGTGTGTTTCTTATTTGTATTGCTGAGTTAGGTCTCATTTCTTACGAAAAATAATAAATTCCTAAACATGTACGAAAAATTACATTCCTGTTGTAGAAATTTTAGTTTGTGTAAATTTAATTTTTCCAAATGTAGGAAATATTAATATTCTGGTAAGAAACTGCTTATTTTTTAACAAAATTACTTTTCATACTTTCTTAAAAGAAAAATTTTGTAATTTATTTCTTTACCGATCGAATTGTATTAGTAATTCTTCAGTCTTAACATTTTGTCATTTGCTATTTTTGTTTTGACCGTTTTTAACAGGGATTGTGTCAAATTGTATTCTGCGTTTTGCAAAAAAAAAAAAAAAAAAAATCTAATCAATTTAAAATTAAAACGATTCTTATTCTTTTTAACATTTCACATTTGCTTAAAACCAAATTTTGTACTCTATCTTTATTGATTAAATTATTTTAGAAATTCTTCATACTATAGATTCTCTCTTATGTTGTTTCCTTTTGACCATAAACAACATGTATTGCGTTTTTCAGAACTTGAAAGAAGAAAACAAAGTAAATAAATTCAAAACTTAAAACGAAACGTTCTGTTTTTGACTTAATTATTTACCAAAACAAATTAAATACACATCGGAATTTTTGAAAAATAAAAATATTTCAAGTAACTTTTTTTCAGTTGAACCACAAAGAAGTTTTTCCTTCATTTAACAGATAATATCTTATATTTAAATTAATTATTTATAAATACGTTAGTAATATATCATGAAACAGGCTTTACATTCAAGAAAACACGTTATTTCCTATTAGAGTCATCACACGCTGAAAGACTGTTTTCCTGACTGAAGTTTAAATGTCGATTATGAAACTGTTTATATATTAGTGAAGTTAGTTAAAGTCTACTCGGGCCTAGAAAGTCTCATCAGTTGGTGCCCATCTCCGTTTCGGTAGCTTTTGGGCCTGGAATGTCAATCACCAGCCACACGTGTACCACACGTGATTTCATCTCAGGACGGACTTAAGCACGTACAGTGAAGTAACCGTTCCCCTGAAACTCAGGCTTGGAAAATGAAATAGAGCTGACAAATTTATCTTGAAAAAGTTTGAGACCTTTTCGTAATTTCGTCAAAATACTTCTATTTCCCGATTGTATTGAAAAACGCTCACTGTACTTGTAAATATCCATTATTGAGAATGCCTTCAAATTCAATGGTCTACTTTCGATACTGTAAGCAATCTTTGCGCAAATATATAGGATAAGAGTACGAAAAACTAACTAAAAACTAACTCTAAATGTACAAATAAACACTAAAATTAATTATTAAGACGTTTACGACTCTAAATCTTAACTACACAAATAAACTAGAACACACTACTACAAGGCTTATGACACAATTTAAACTTAAGAAATAAACTAGAATAAAGCAAAAGTTATACACTAAAAATACTCAGAAATCTTCCTGCCTAATACATATATATTGGAACTATGTAAAAAATTGGATAATACTAAATATTATACTAAAAGGTTAATGCACAAAGATGCAAACAACTAGTAAATAGAGTACTCCTGTGTTACAGCAGACCACGCCGGTTTGCATATGTAGACATCACGTGATTTTGAAGTGGTGCCAATTGTCTGTGAATTTAGCCCCTTGCCCAGGTCAAGTGGCTAACCCGACACTGGACTCTCAGTTAACTTCTCAAACGATTTTGGTACCCATTTATCGACCCCGTAGGGATGACTCATAATCAGCTATCTAACCGAAGTCACCGGGAATCGAACTTGGTTTGACAGTGCTCACCGTCAGATATATTAACCACCACACCACCACAACCACCTTTTAAAATATTATGTTTTAAATATTTTGGCCATTTTGAAGCATTTTTTACCTGATTATTCCTAAAATTTGAAAGATTTTACTTCGATTATTTATAAAAACCTTAATCATCATAAGTTTGGGTTCAAGAAGGAAAACTTCTAATGAAATAAAAACTTTCAGGAATAACATACTAGATAAATAATAAATGCATTAGAAATTGCTTTTCTTACTCAACTTGGAAGCTATTTTCTAAGGAGTTTTATTTTTTTCCTAATTAAAATAATTTTATAAATAATAATAGAAACAATAGTAATCAAATACAGAGGATGATATCTACAAAATTAAACTTCGAGGATTTTGAGTGAATTTAAAGATGGGATTATTTAATCATTGAATATAATTTATTCTACGAAAAAAATATAGATAATTCAAATAAAAATATAGAAAAGTCTATAATGTTATAGACTGGAGAAAAAAATGCATAAACTAACCGCATGGTCAGTTTTCAATAGTGGGATCTGTTGTGATTTCCCCTTCAGCTAACCACTGAGTACTGTTCTGATTGAATTGCTTAAAACGAAGTGAGTGAGTGATAGCGGAGTTTAATGGCGCGCCAAGAGCAAGATGCAAGTGCCAAAGGAAATGTAATTGTGACCTAGATGTTTGAGAAAGGGGAAGGAAATTTAAAAATGATTGACAAGAAGATGGAGCAAAATAGAGAAGGATTGCTAAGGTATCCCGTGGTTCGTCACCCACAGGCAGTAAGCCCCATGAGAAAAAAAAATCACTAGGATTTCTCTACAAATATATCAAATTATTAAAAAGAAAAACCAAATATTAAACTGACAGAACTCGGATAACAATAAATCTTATGTATTTTTAACTGTACAATGTTTTACCGAATAAAGCCTGATTCATATATATATGTATGTGTGGGTGGGTGTGCGTGCGTGTGCGTGCGTGCGTGTGTGTACAAAATCATACAAAATTACAAATTATAACTACTAAAATCTTATTTTATACATCTTTAGAACTAAAATATTACAGTTTATTTGAAAAAGTCAGTTCTTTAACAAATAAACAAAAAAAATTAAAAATATTATTTTAATTTTTAAGAAAAATTAATGGAAATAAGCCAAATATTTATCTAAATACTATTAGTTGAAAAGAAATTAAAAAACCCTTTTGCCGGCGGAAAAACATTTATTTATTAAAGAAATCATAAATACTAATCAACTGAATAATTTCTATCATTTTCTAATACTTGTTACCAGGATAAAGGCAGTTGTTCCAATCACGTTTTTTAAAAAAAAGTCCTCCAAATTTTCAATAAAAATCGTTTCCGAATGCGCTTTCATTTCTCCAACATTGTTTAATTTTTTATCTCTTAAATGTAAGCTCTAAAGGTCTGAAAAGATGGTAATCCGACGGTTCGAAATCTGGTGAATAGGATGGATGAGGTAAAAGTTCTAATCCAGGCTCCCTTATTTTTTTCTTGAGTTATTTTTGAAGCTTGAAACCTTTGTTATTGTGTTGAAGGATCCCTGTTTTGATATATTGACCAAAACAGATCATTTTTATGAGCTCTAGTTTCATTTGCTCGAGTTATTACCAATACATTGTCTCTGTAACGCTCTGACCAGGTTCAAGCAATTCACAGTGTAAGATTACAGAATATTCCCACCACATGACTAAGGACCTTCTTTATTGTTAGTGGTGGTCGAGTGGTCAAAATATGTGTTTCTTCTCGGAAGAAAACCAGTGTTTTTTCTAACAGGATTATTGTATAGAACCCATTTTTCATCTCCAGTTTCAATTCGTTGCAAAAACTGATCGGTTTCATACCAAGAAAAAAAGACGTGCAGATGGTATGCCGTTGATCGAGCGCCGTTTCCGTCATTTCATGAAGAGCCCAAATTTCTTGCCTGTACAATTTTCATATACGATGAAAATGATCCTGAACTGTAGACCATAGACAGCCATTCTTCAATGATAATTCCTCAATTGTTTGACGAGGGTCTGAATCCCCAATCGCCCTCAGAATATACTCATCTAATTTTTGGGTTCGTCCTTTTCGTGCGGCATCTTCAAGATTCCTATTTCCATTTTTAATCCATCTATGACACTTGTTTAGTTTCAGAACATCCCCGTAAGTATCGGTAATTTTTTTTCATTGCTTAGTCTGCCTTTATTCCTTAATTGAACAACAATGGCACACAACGACGGAAGTATACTTCTTCTATTGTTGACCTTGACGTCCTTCCTCTTTGGTGGAGCAAAAACTTTTACCCAAAAAATTAAAATTTGCTACCAAATAGTAACAAAACTTCCAGGCTTGCGTGACTGTATTTCCCCTCAAATTAACTGTGAATTAGCTCATCGAAGAAATTTTGAGTACTCTTCAGTTCCGCTATTATTATACAAATTATATTAATTCAACACAAAGATAAGCAATTAATTAAAAATTGTAATCAATTTTTGACAAATAGAGATTATTTAATTTCACACTGTTCCTCACTTTGGAGAGGAAAATGTGTGTTTAAGCTAATTTCCCAGATACGACCATCAGATCTTCTGCAATTACGTTATCATTAAGGGAACAGACCAAGAATTTTTTAAGACAAATTCAGATATAAATTCAACAATAGAAAAAAAGAGCAAGCTAGTGCAATTCAACGAATGAACAAAGAGTGTAACTAAATATCAGCATTAATAAACACATAAAAAGAATTTTGCAGAATTAAAATACTTAAATATTTGTTTTATAATTGAGTAGCTCAAACACAATCCAACAGGGCTCTAGAATCAATATGCATACAACGCTATGCTAAAAACGCCATCACTAATTGCATGATTAAACAAAACTAAATATTTACAGAAAAATAATTAAGAAACAAAACTAAAAAGAATAAAAATTTATGATAAGTAAACATTTTTGAAATTTATTAATTTTTGGTATACATATTCCTACAGAAAAGTTCTTCGGTGTTAATATCCTATTAAAATTTCACTACCTACCTTTTTTAATTCATTTGTCTTAAACTTGTCTAACTTCGCGGGGGGAAACCCCTTCTCCAATTTGTTTGCATTTTTATTTAAAGCACTTTTATAGTGTACTTAAAGTAACTGATACGCCTTCGACAAGGATAAGTGAGCTTATTTTATACGTTAAGCTAAAATAATTTTCACTTCTTAAAATCAAAAGCAATGGAAGTGTTGTATTTTAACTTTGAAATATCTGTATATTTTTGTATCTGTTCAGGTAAAGAAAATTGCATTTACTTACATAAATAATTATACAGAGCAACTAATAATCAGTAACTGCACATTTGTATATCTTTAGGGTACATCTTGAATAAACCTCAAAGCATGTACATTTTTTTAAAACTTTCAGAATACTTATAAACATAACATTCTATTCGTTAAATATAATTACAATATTTATTAAGTAACAATTTTAATTAAGTAACATTATTTAAAAATATTTATTAAGTAACAATTTTAAGTAACAATTATTAAAAAAGTATTTATTAAGGTACAATTTTAAGTAACAATTATTAAAAAAGTATTTATTAAGTAACAATTTAAGTAACAATTATTGAGTAAGTATTTATTAAGTAACAATTTTAATTTAAAATATTTATTAAGTAGCAATTTTAATTTAAAATATTTATTAAGTAACCATTTTATTACAATTTTAATTAAGTAAAATTTTAAAAATTTTAATTCTTTGATTCAAATGTTCCTTAATTTCAGGACAAATATTGTGATATACTAAAATTTTGTAAGTGTTCATTAAAAGGGAAATAAATATATTCACCGTACAGGAAATAACCGTATTTATTTCCTGTACGGTGAATATATTTTTTAATATCTGTAAAATATCTACACTGTTGATAAAGTAGATTTTGAGGAAAATGTGTACCAGAATCTTATAAAACCCATTTAAAGAGAACGGGGAAAAAATATTTTTCAATTTATCAAACACTCATAACTAACGCATATTTGGTATCAGCGTATCATCCACCATTTTTCAACAGCAAAATAAAAAAAAAATGCAAATTTTGAAGAATTTTACTGTCTCAGTTATCTTCAAGCTTTATCCCCGACATTTTACACTACATTTTATGCAATTACATTATACAAAGCATTTTTGAATGCATTATATTATACGGTGCATTTATACCGTAACTTAATGTTATTTTTTTTAAAAAAATTACATATTTGAAATTGGCGCAGAGTAGCTAGATTTTGCTCTTGCGCTGTATAAATCTTTATTCACTCACTCATTCAATCACTACAACTTCACTAATCGATAGAAAGTGGCATATTATATTTGTCTCCTTCTTTTCATTTTTGTTTTAAATAAATCTATTTTTCCTAGCTATCAAATAATCTGAGTTTCTTTTTTTGTAATTTAATGCGAAAAGGGTTTTTGTTTTTATATGTTAGAGTGAAAAATGGTATACATATCGAATGTTTCTTGATATTAAGGATATGTTATGAAGAAAGGATATGTGTTTTAAAAGGACGCGACTATGTAAGAGAATTACAGAAATTTTTTAACTGAAAAAAATGGTCCGAGATTTGTTCCTGTTCTTATACATCAATGAAAAACAGAAGTAAAATATAAAGAAAAATATAAATGATTTTACAAATGTGAGTCTTTAAAGGAATTCGCATGAATATACAGCATTTGAAAGAACAAAATGCAAAAGTTCGATACTTTATTATTAATAGCATTTGATAGCGAATGCGTATAAATAAAACAAAGTAGGTTTAGCACGAAATGAAGGAAAGATTTTTATTCGAGTCGAATATTCTGGAATATGTTATGAGATTTGCTTATGGAAATTTCGTGCACCATTAAAATTATTGCGAACTATCCAGGTATGTCCAAGACATCAGATGTCAAATAATCAAGAATCGGGTTAAGAATTCCATAGTTTTTTTTATTATTATTATTATTATTAAAGCAAACTATACTGTGAGCCAATTATAACATGCTAGTGGGGTGGGGATGAGGGTTCTGGTTACTTAACCGCGCGTTGCTGTATTAATATGAATTGAGCAATAATGTAAGTTTCAACATCCATGTAAATTTTCCACGCAACGGAAGTTTATGTTAAAAAACGTATTAACTGATTATTTCCAAAAACCCTATTGATAATTTAAATATAATTATAGTCATATGTACTGTTTTTATAATATATAAGCCAATTACGGGTTACAAGAGAATATTTACCAAAAAGAATATTTAAAATAATTTTAAATTTCACTGGAAAAAAACGAGTTTTTTTAACATGAGTTTTCTTTCAAACTTCACACCTTGCGTAACATAATTTTTTATACCTTAAATGTTCAGAGCAAAACGGAACGTTGAGTCAAATTGAATTTATTCAATAATTAGTTTTAATAATTTATTTTATTATTTGACGTTCATTAAATTTATTATCTCAAATAATTACCAGTAAAATTTGTCAGCTCAATTAAGCATTATGTTAATCAATTAAGCTACATGTAATTAAAATTAAAGCAAAAGATAAATTATTAAATTGAATAGTTTGTCAGTTACATTAAATTATTAAACAACAGATTTGGCGACCATTTGATGACTTGGCGAGGAACATGGCATGAAATGTAATTTCTTAAATAATTGGTTTTAATCAATTAATTTTTATTAATTATAATTAAATCATCGCATTGTCATCCAAAACAATCACGAAGAGAAAATTTCAGCTCAATTGAGCGCTTTAAAATGTGAGAAAAAGTTAAACTTTTCAACCTGACAAATGTGAGTTACAGTGTGAGTTAAAGAAAACCCATAAAGTGGTTATTAAAGTTTCTGTGTTCTTGCTATGGAGAGCGAGGACAGTTCAAATATTACCCTCGCTCTATAGTATGTGATATAGTTCAGGTCATTAGCGTACTTCACGATCTTCGGGAAATGAACGTGGACTTGCTGTGCATAGAATAAAAGAGTTAAAATATTCTAAAAGGAACAAAAATAAATAATAAAAGAGAGTTTCTCAAAAAACAATTTACCAGAAGTAAATCATTCTGAACAAGGAATTTATTATTACAAACAATAAATTACAAATTTGTGGAGACCAAAATAATATTATAAGTAATCACTTTAAATATATCTGAGCTATAGTTTATTTACTGAGTTTAAATCAGGAGTTCTCCATTAGACAAATTAGAAAATTAACAAATGCGGATTTCTCAATAAGATCAAAACAATCTTTAGAATTTAAAAAAAAAATCAAATCATATCTGAGAAGCATTGCCCCAAACAACATATAATAACGAGTTTTGTCCTAAACATGGACATTGAAATAGGAAAATACTCGAAATCATTTGAATTTTTTATGCTCAGTCATTAGCGGAAACAAAATGCATTTTTAAGCACCTCCCATATTTCTCCTGTGGAGATTTATCATCATCGTTAGAAAAAAAAACTTAAATTCCCTTCACGAGTGTTTTAATTATTACCTTTCTTAAAACACCCTCTACTTAAGAAAAGTCTCCTTTTTTCATGTTTTGTGTTGCAATTAAAATAATTGCCCCCTTTAGGTTGTAAAGAACTTTCTTTTGAACAGAACCTCAAAAAGCTTATGATTCTTTTTTATATATATAAATGGTGTTTATGAAATGAAAAAATGCGTATATCCGTTAATTATGCATTTGTTTGGAAAGAAAAAATTCCAAATCTCAGAGCAGAAGTATATTCAAATGTATATTAAGATTTTTTTTTCATCGCATATTTTGTTTAACGTATTTCGATTGATTTGTTGGCAAAAACATTCATTAGCACTGTGCAAGAACTTATATTTCAGTCTCTTCGTTTCGGTAACTTTTTAAAAAGGTTTTTATAAAACTTCAATGGTTTTCGACAAATAACGAGGCATTATTCAGAAATGATTTGCGAAGGCTAAAAATGAAACACTTACGTTCTGTTAAATAAAAATCATTTTAAAAATAGTTTTGATGAATAAGTGATGGTAAAGCTTAATGGGGCACTAAAGTCAGATATAGCTTATGCTACGACAAATAAGGTGTTACTTAGATCTAGATGCTAAGGTATACTTAGAGCGCATCACCCCCAAACAGAAAACCTATAAGAAAGAAAACGATCATTTCGGTGCCTCCAAGTCTTGATTTCTGTATTTACCTGAAGAAGGCAAGCCCCCAAGGGTTAATAATTTTGTGATACAATTTGTTTCATTTTTTATATTGTAATGTCTCTCTATTTCTCTTATAAGATTCTTAGGGAATCATAAAATTACAGTGAAATAAATAGAGTTGTTAATCATGATAATCAATTTATTTATATTCAATCTTTAAGTATTTAAAGTTCATTCTCTCTCAGTGGTTCCCACTCTCTATGTGGTAATTTTTCGCCATCCGCATTTGACATAACCATTCGAATAATAAATTAAAGTTTCTCTTTCCTGACCATGCATGTTCGAGTCCTTAGAAGAAATGGAGATAAGAGTGCGAGTCTTTAACTCTAGGTAGAAACTTTCGATCTATGATTCGAAAACATCTCAAGCTTGGCAAACTGGACACTACTCCTTTCTTTATAGATTTAACTCCCATTTGTGCCACTAATACACTTCTTAATTCCTTATATTTGCATCTATTCAATTATATTCGCTGCACTTCCCCAAATGCACACCAATCTTCATACATCACGTCTCACTCAATGGGAGAAATGTTGAGTTCAAACATCACAAACAAATCTTCAAAGTTGAAGGGAAACTGGCGATAGATCTCACATCATAATATAACTTTTACGCCAAGTTTGGCTTCGTAATTAATGTGAAAAGGTACGTTGAATTTTCAGAACGTAACAAATTGTCCTAAGCTAAGATTTCCTCAGAAAACGGAGCTGTTATGTGGCGACTGAAATATTGCATTGGAGGACGTCATTAAAACTATATTTTCCTGAAGTAGAGGAGTAGTTGTTTGGCTGTCGCTATATTGACGTGGATGATGTCATTGATAATCCTAGTCAAGTCTTTCCTAGGAAATAATAGCTTACCCGTTGATTAATATTCCGCTCGCATTCAACGTTCTTTAGAACATCACACCATCTGCTTACATATGTAAAGTTTTGATGACGTCATCTACTGCAATATTGCGGGCTCCAGAAAAAGAATCCGTTATTCAAAGAAACCATAGCTTAAAACGTTGTCTATGAACAGTTGGATGATGAAAATGTAGTCTAAGAACCAAATTGCGTGGTTTCCTAAAGAGCGTTGAATTCGAGGTAACCACGGCAACTGGTTTATATGGGCAAGGTTTGGGTGACGCCATTCACCGTAGTATTAAAGTCACTTAATAACAGCAATTGATTCTTAGGAAAACGCAGCTTTAGCTATGATTAAGAGACAGTATGATGCAATGAAAATGAGCTAAATATTTTTAACCAGTTTATTCACCTTTTAAAAAAAGCTATACCGAAACAAATTTAAAATGTAGAGCATTTAATTTCTAGCATTCTTAGCAAAATATTATTTTGGAAAATTTTACTTATCTTAATAACTCTTAGCAATGTGTTGAATTAACTGATTTTGATTCCAATACTTCTAGAGATAGGATCCGAGACAATTATACTCTCGTATATCGCCTCACATTTGTTGAAATCTGTTTAGTGTTAGTGGCGTTCTATAAATTCTTCTATCAACACCTATTCCATTCACTAAACGTCTAAAGTAGGAAAGCTTATTCACAAAAGTCACGATTCTTTAACAAGGAGAGGTTTTTGTACCAAATATCGTAGTAAAGTAGACCTAGATGTCATTTAAAGGGAAAAGTATGTGAAAACCCATTTTTTAGGCAGACGATATTATAACTTCCTTAATTTTATTTTTAATTAGTTTTACTTTTTTCAAAATATTTAATGCTAATTATTATTAATGAGTATCTTTACATACTGTCTACGATTGTCTTCGTATTTCATAAGTTTTTGCATCATATTATGTTAACAATGTGTGGCGTTCCAAAGTTTTTAGTGCGCCATCATGTTTTGAAATAAGAAATAGTTCTTTTCTAATGGTGGTGAGATGAAGCCGATAAAATTGCATTTTCTCCGTTTCGTTTGGGTAGTGAACCCCCTCCTCATGAGAATCGTTGCACACTGAAATTTTGAAACTGAATATTTTTATGCTAAATTTTTTTATCGTTCCAGAAAAATTAATAATCGAAATTCTGTGTTCCAAATAAGTATTCTTTTCACCTTGAAAATAAATAATGAAATTTGAAAATAATTTTGAGATATTACTTAAAATGGAGATCCCACTCCCATTAAAATTAACCCATCACGTAGTGACTTTTATTCTGAGTTCCTAGCCTTTATAGACTTTAAACTCTGTATCAGTGTCTCTATGAGGCAGGGCTGATTTCTAGTATTCAGAGTAATTCGAAGCGATTGAGTAAAAGTAGAAACGGAGGTCTGGTGAAAACTTGTTTTCCTACTGGTCGTTGGTGGAGGGTCGGAGAGAAAGCTTGCTTCTGATTGGGTGTGGTCGTGGCCATCCTTTCTGAGTTTTCTTTGCTGAGATTTCTAAGAAGAAAATCTTGCTTTAGGAGGTTTTTTCATCTTCTAAAAATTATGGTAACGAAGCCGCAATTCCTTGAATGAAAATATTGAGCTGGTCTATTATGTTATCAGTGCTTTTCATCTATTTACAGGATTCTAGTAGGGTGGGGAATGACCGGAAAAGGTCTTGAATTTCTCTTACAGCATCAATGAAAGTGAAGTTTTCAGGATCTTGTTTTTCTTGTGTTGGGATATTTCTTTTTGGTTTTTCTTGGGTTTCTATTGCGTTTTCTTGGGTTTCTTTATCCGGATTGCAGACATCTGCTTAGATTGTATTTTTTCTTATTGGTTTGGAGGTGAATTATTTGTTCCTTCTATTGGTGATTAGAGTAGGTGTTCCTTATTTAGGCCTCGGGAAACTTGGGCATCCCTCCCAGGATGCAATGTGGCCGTTTGTTTGCAATTAATGCAGACGGGCGTTGGGTATTTTTTCCTTAATAGAGCAGTCTCGAGTAATGTGGTTTTCGCCACATTTGAGACATCTTGGTGTGGTGCTGCAGTTTTTAGATGAGTGATGGAAGAAATTGCATCTGTAACATTGGGTTGCGTTTTTCTTCCTCTCGTAAGGTACTATTTCCACTGTCATATACATGCAGCGCTTGATATTGTATATTTCTTCAAATTTTTCTTGGTGGGTAATTTCGATCATAAGAATTGGGAGTGGTCTTTTCGTCTTAAATTGTCTAAGTTGTGCAACTTTTTCGATCTGGAATCCTTTATTTTCTAAGTCCGTTTTGATTTCATCGATGTCAGTAGATATTGGTAAGCCTTTTAAAATAATTTTAAGAGGCTTTTTGAATGGTGGATTGGTTATGCAGAAGTCAATTTTGTCTTCTTTTAAGTTGGAAGTGAATGCTCTGTGGCTGTCATTATAGTTAGGTATTAATTTTATGAAGTGGCGCGTAAGCACGGCTTCAGTGTTGGGTGCAATTTTGTTAATTTCTTGAAGTATCAGGTTATGATTTTGATTTATTCTCATCCTAACTGGGAGTATCTTGTCCTCTTTTTCTTTAGTGGGTGTAGGGGCCGGAGTTTCTTCCGTTTCTTTGGTAAGTGCTTCGAATGAGTTTGAAATTGGAAGTGTAAACTTTTCTTTTCTTGGTTGCTTTGTTGTTTTCGTAGGGGATTTAAAACCTTCTTTTTCAGAGGCTTTCATCTTGGTTCCAGTGTGTGCGATTTCTGCTAAGTATTGTGTGGCAGGTGAGTCGTTACACTCTCTCTGTAATTCGATGCAAGTTTTGTGAGTTGTGCATTGTTTAGGGCAAATAGATCATTTCAGTTCTTCTTCCATCTCAATTTTTAAGAGTAAAGATTTATGGATGTTCGTTTCAATTTCTTGAATTTCTTTTTGGTTATCTTTTCATACTGGTAGTCTGAATTTTCCGTCTTTATTGAATTTGTAATGACTTACAATTTCCTTACACTTCTCTTCCATCCGAGTTCTCAGAAGGCACGCTTCTTCATTCCGATCTTGTCCAGTCGTATCCATCGTTTCCGACTCTTCCTCATCCGTATCAATTTCTAATTTGATGGGATCCGTATTATTTATTAATTCGGTATTCTCCATCTTTTTCCTAACAGTTTGCTTAGTGCGAGCCATGATGCGATATTTGTGTCAATACCCATCATGTGCCAATAACTAGTACTCACAGCTCCGGCAACCGCCTCTGGTGTAAGAGACTGCAAAGAAGTCTAGGTGCTAGAGCGACAGGTCGGAGCTAATCCCAAGTTAGAGGTTCACGTCCGATTTGCCGTGAAACTCACCCAAGTAGACGGTAGTCAGCCGTCACAAGCCCGGAAATTGTGGAGGTCCTCAGAAGACGAGCTAAAGATCAGATGTCCGACGCAACCAAAGAGTCCTGAAGCACCAAGGCACACCTTGAGTGCAAGTGCGTCCTTGCAATGGGCCGTTGCAAGAGTGAATGATGTGCGAGAGCCTTCCTACTCCAAACCCGTTCTGCACCATGTGAGGAGAGGGGAGTTGACCTCTCTATGTCCCATTAAAATTATCTCGCTATGGCCCTGCTCCGTTCCAAAATGCAGGCAGTAAGACATGAATACAAAATGAATATATAGAAGTATTTTTACAATTGTTCGATGTAATTTCCTATAGTTACACGTGTAATGTCAATTCGAAATGTAAATTCTTGCCGTTTTTAAAGTGTCAATGATAATTGATTCTACAATTTCAGAAATCCGTTTTTTAAGTTCACATAAATATGTCGACAATGTCAGTGGGGTATAGACCAATAAAAGGTGACCTGGTCCATTGTGACTGATCTGGTCCAATATGAGGTATTTCCGTGAAAGCTTTTAAAACAACTTTCGTGAAATAGCTTCACACAGAACAAACGAAAGCCACCTATTGTTCACATTTTTCCTTTGTATTCATGTATTTCTTATCATTCTGTGTAATTTACTTTTGAAGATATGGAATTTTGAATTCGAAAGACTCATTTTGAATAATCCTGTATTTTGGAACTTGAAATAAACTCTTAGTTCTTTAAATCTATCGTAATATATTAGTAAGTTTATTGAGCTTTATATTATTTCTGGTTTAACTAAATAAAAAAAGGGAAATTGCAGTTGTGTGATAGCAAAGAAACGAGGTTCTAACCCAGTGGTTTTGAGTTACTGATTGCTTCATTGATCTTTCAAGTAAGTTATTAGGAGTACAGTAAATGCCCCACAATGAATCGAAATGGGTATAAAAATTATGTTGTTGTGAAGTGCGGAAATTAAAAGAGTATCAACAACGGGTATTTTCTTCATTTATGGATTGTGATTCAAAATGATAGTCTATGAGATAGGTCATGTTATGCATAAATTCCAAAATGAATTAAGCACATTTGTGAGAAAAAATTTCCAATTTCTAAAAAGCATTAAATAACGAGAGGCCTGTGTTTATAGAAATTAGACTTAGTTTATTATTTATGTTAATTAATTCCATGAATGCAAAAAATAACCTACAAATAAAAAAAACTCCTGAAAAATATTAGACACAAAAAAAAAATCTTTCTGACGTTGGATTATCTACTAGTACGTTTTTTTTTTCTAAATTGTTATTATTTAGTATTCAGAAATAAACACGAAATATGTAACCGCCTTTTAAATTCATGTTCTGCATACTACTTCTAATATTTTAAGTACATATTTATATCTCTCCTTACATATTTCAGAGCCTATTTCAACAAACAAAAGTATTTCCTCTAGCTCCTCCAAGCGTAAAAAATAATTAGATTAAAACCTACTCAAAGAGCATGACACTAGAGCCGACCTTCTACTGCATATTTAATCCGAAAGAGAAAAAAATAACAACCGTACTTTCTTTAATGAAGACATACCAAATCATTTCCCCAGAACCGAGCATGTCAAAACCTATTCGTTCTCTGTAATTTCTGATACCCATCCAAACCCCTTCCCATACAGACATCTTGACTTGACAAGTGACTGAATGAAGGGTGTTTCAAAGGGGTGGAGAAGAACAAGAGAGCAGTGGGCCAAACTTCCTGGGTGTGGTGAAACGGAAATCTAATTAATTCCAAGAGTTTTACTCCAACCCCATTCTGCGCACTTCAGCCTTGTTCAGTTTAAAGTCGGTTGTAGTTAAGTCTGACCTGTAAGCGCGATTTAAATTCCTGGCGATGTGTTAATGGGAAGGAAAGTTCTTAGAGGGGGGAGAGGCGCCACGGCGGCGTTAACTGCCGCGCATATTTCAAATCGCGCGACGTTTTGAATTACTGGGGGGTAGTGATAACGAAGCCGACTGTGATGCGTAGTTGGCTATCGAAGTGGTTTTAACTGTAACTGTTGGTCGTGAAGTGAAGGGGGTTTGTGGGTTTCGAATAGGATTTAATGGGGCTTAAGTCAAATGTACTCTCCAGTTCCCTGTTTCCGGTTCATAATTTAAACGACTGTAAGTTGGTACTGTTATGAATTAGATACACTGCATCACTTTCAGAGGTTATAATTTTATTTATCATCCTTTTAAATAGAGGGGTATTTTTTTTAATTTAGTACGAATGCCAAGCAATAAAAAGCTTGAAATGAAAAAAACAATCATGTAGGAACTATAAATAGATTTATGTAAATGTGGATGAATTACAAAAGACGCATTTTTAATGGCAACGGTCGATTTTTATATATTTAATCACAGCGATTTTGATAATTTATTTAAGATTTAAATTATTGCTAAGCATCGTTTTATTCTTTATACGTTCATTTTTTCATTCACTAATTACTTGAAATAAAGTTACCCAATGCAGTGTAGTGCACAGAAAGTTAACCTGCTCCACTAAAAGAGCTTTATCTTCCGGAAAAATTCTGACAACTCATTTTGAGATTTACTGGATATTGTATGAGAGGAATTTCTTAATGGTCAAGTTATAATTAATGTTATAATCTAATGTGAACTTCCAGAGAAAATTTTAAAAAAAGCATATCGGTTCAAAAGATATTCCATAGCGATTTACAAACTCCCAATATGTTGAAGAAAATATTTTAAACTTAAAGGGGTAGATACAGAAAATGAACAATGCAAGACCCCATACAACTAATATGACACTAGAAAAAGTATAAGAAACTTAAATGGACTACACTCAAACATCTTTCCCATAACCTGGACTCACCATTTGTTTGGATTCCTTAGAGAAGCCTGTAAGGAGAAGAGAGATTTTCATCGTATGAAGCGAAAGAATTTGTATCCACAATAGGCTAAGTACACGTCTCTGACTGCTATTAATTGTATAGGAACAAAAACAACAACAATGTCTAGTAGCACATGCCAAGCAGATCCTCAGTGCACCAGAGTGCATGTACCACATGTTTGAGCATTCGCTCTAAAAATAGTAAATAAAGTAAAATACGTGTGATAATCTAGGCCCATTTCTCACATCGATAACTTCATAGACAACCAACATTCCAAAAATATGATGAATTAAAGTAAGATATCCATTTGTATATATACATATACAGAGAGAGAGAAAATGTGGAGCATTAGTTAGAAAAATATCTAAAACAAATAGAAATGGTGAATCAAAATAAAAAAAAAATCAAAAGAAACATACGCATACCGAATATGCATTTTAAATTTATTTTGTTGAACCAATCTGTCTTTTTTATAAATTGGTTAACTGTTCAGTAGATATCTAAAGTGCAAATGAGTACAATAATTAAAAGTAAAAGAATAAAAAGTTAGCATTCCTAATATTATAAATAAATCAAGCAGGAACAAAAATAATATAAACCATTACTTACAAAAAAAACTCAAAAAAAGATTCCATCAGGTGAGTAGATATGCAAATCACAGTCCTAAAAAAAAATTGAAGTGCTTTAAGCGTTATATTAAAAACTCGAAAAGCAAAACGTCGTCATTACAAGATGCAAGCTGATGGTAATTGTTTTGATTGTGTAAATTATTGAAGTCTTTAAACGAGTGAAACGGTCTAAAATGTATGCAAAAAATGTAAACTGTGATAAGAATAATTATAATTTTAACGTCTAGACCACTAAAACTAGCTAACTTTGTGGACCTAATGTTACGTGGTGGATCTGAAAAAAGATCATAATTCACATACATGGATAATATATTCATGAATGTAAGTTTTTGAAGATATTCATGGGATAATCATGTTCCAAACAACTACAAAAGAATTTTTTAATATTGTTTAACTTGTCTATTTTATGTATGATTCAATTGTTATTACGTAGTAAGAAATTAAATATTTTCCTATAAATAGATATTTGCAAATCGCTTTTCCTAAAAGGGATTTTAATTATATTGAATTTAAAAACATCTCTTTTGATTTAAATATTTCTAAGTAATTTATATCACCAATCTGCAAATCTAAATCGATTAATTCAACTTTGCGTTAAAATTAGTTTTTAATAAGTTAAGGTAATCTAGGTAGAATCTAATATTTGGTTACAGGTAAATATTTTTAACAAACGTAATCAAATCACCTGTGTAATAATGAAATATACTGGGTATTTTCGAAACTCATGGGCAAAAATTTAAGGAATGGTAGAAAACATTTAACCAAGCAATTTTCACCAAACAATTCACGTGCGGACAGCAAGCGGTTGACCGCAAGACGGCCTTGTAATAGAAAGCATAAGGTAGGAGATTTGTTACTCATCGTCGTTTCTACCGTGGATTTCAGGTGGCATGGTGACATATAGTAATCAGGAAAGATCGATCATCTACAGGTTGAGTTTCGAAACATCCTCCTGTTTATAATATTTAATTTTTTTAATATCTTGGTTAAAAATATTTTTCCAAATTTCTGGATGTGTTTTTTCTTAATTCTAATTCTGAATTATAGAGGATGATACATCATTATGTTTATCGTTTCGAGTTTTTGGCGGTATCAGCTAGTCTAATACTTATATGATTTAATTAAAGAAATTTAAGAAATATGAGTTATATATATATATATATACACATTCTAGTTTTATTTCGACATGTTAACTATTTATTATACTTTAGCACCAATTATTTTTACGTTGCAATTTGGACTTCGTTTTGATTAAAATTAATGTTTTTCTGATAATTTTCTTTTGGTTTCTAATTTTTTATTGATGTTGATTTTAGTTCCTCATTTTGCTGCATTAGGCGTATAGCATTGTGTAATAAAGCTATTACCGATTGCAAAAATCTGATCATTAAAGCATATTTAAGCAGACTACCACCATCCTAAATTAATGGCACTATTACGTAGCTTTATTTCAATTTAGCTTATTCTTAAGAGTCTCTCTTTTGAATTATTTTTACTGTTTTTCCATATTATTCTTATTGTTATTAATTTTTTGTATTTCTTTCCATTATTTTCTTAAATATTTAAAAAAAAAATTATTTTTACCATTGAAAAAAAATATCGTTAGAAATTTTAAATTTACTTTCATTCTCTATGCACTTTCTAATGAATTATCTCTTCATTTTGTAATGTGTTGTTGAGGGGGAAAAGAATAAAAAATATTCAGTGAATATTATATCTTCTTTCCACACACCACCTTCACATTTTAATTTTTTTGGAATCTCGCCTTTTTTCCAGTCACCCATTGAGTTTGTTTCCATGTAGATTACAAAGATTTAAAAATAAGAATGTTTTTTTTTTTTTAATATTTCATACCACTATAATTTTTATTTTTTTTCCTTCCTTTTTTCCCCCCTAATACGAAGGATTATCATAAAGTTTTAATTATTACTAAGAAATAAACGAGATTACTGAATCAAATTCATTCCGCAAATTAATTCTTCCTTTTGTACATAATATTGTAAATTGAAGCTATTTTTGCTGATTTTATTTTCAGGAAGCAGAAGTAATCCGCAGAATCGTAAAGTTTTAGTTATTACTAAAATTAAATCGAGAGATGGAAACTTAATTTTTATTTATTATTCTTATAACTTCTCTACAAAATCACCATTCTGAGTTCTTGATACTTTTTTTTACTTTTCAAATGTTGTCATTGTAGAACTCAGTAGAATGAATTCATCTTCTCCGCACTGCTTGTTACTTCAAACTGCGGCTACCTGAAACCAAACAAATCAACATGAAAAGCTGTAGTCTACTACGTAATGAATATAAAAATCAATGAATATACAGAATATATTTCATTCGGAATTCTTGAATATTTCTTAGAAATAATTAAACCTTTACGAAATTTCCATCGTATAAAACTAGGGGAGTTTCGTAAAGGTTTATTTATTCCAAGAAACTTGAGTATTTTATAACTATTCATAACGGAAATAAAAAATGCTTAGTTTTTATAACAAATGTTTTATTTTATATAATCCTTCAAAGGCTTTAAATTCATTTTATTAACAAAACAATAACCTTTTTATGGGGAAAGTATAACATTTTACCAGGTTTGTATCCAGAAGTTAATTTCACGCGAAAATTAATTATAACAGTTTTAAAATCGAATTTTATTTTAAAATACACCCTAGTCTAATCCTATACGGACTTTTTCACACAATTTTCGTTTAAACACGTATTAATGAACTAAAATATTTTTAATAGATTTGAAAAGCAACATTTCAAGAATTAAATCAATCATCGCTAATATCGCAGCACAAACACTTATAAAAACCTTTTCGTCATAAATAATTCATGTCTCCTGATAAATCCTACCAGCTAAAAACTCAATTTCCAAAAGTTATAAACAAGTAAATAAACAATAAATTGATTTTCGTATAAATTAATTTTTTTTTTTCTGGGGTATACGACAGCAATCCATCATCACTGTAATTTACTTACTGTTTAAATGCATTATAATGCTACTTAAAATGTATGCGTGCCTATTAAAGTTTTTTTAATATATATAGCATTAGCCTATCATTTTAATACAGTCAAGAAAAAAAAATCTCTTGATTGCTAATGCAGTACGTGGTTACTAGATATCTCTTTAATTATCCATGTTTTTCTTTAAAAAGAGTGTTTTTAAACACATTAACCTTTTTTTTCTATCAAGAATTTTTTTAAATTTACTCACCTCTTGTTTAATACTAAATGACATCGGAATTCTTGAACAGTTTTTCTTCTACCGTAAAAGGGATATATCTAAGCATACCATTTAACAACAAGGTACGGTTTTTTAGAACATTTAATTTATAAATATTGCTTGAAAAACAACTTCATTACCTTGTCATTTATCCATTAAATGAACTCGCCTCCCCATTTTTTGCTGTTGTTTCTTCCTTTTAGCGATATGGAACACGAGGGGAAAAAATAAATTTTATTTTAATCGACTAAGGTTAAAAAAATCGTCTGCTAAAAAGATATGAATTTTCTGTTCCCCCTAGTGCATAAAAAAGGGCAAAGAAAAAATAATAATGATGTACCGAGGTCTCTTAAAACACAACACATTCTTTTTCTTACTGGTTTTCGATTCTATATGGGCAGTTAAGTGGATATTCCGGAGATAAAGTATTGAAAAGTAAATTGAGTTTTGGTCTTTGACAAATAAAAAAAAAAAACTAAAAGAAGAAGCATTATCAATGATATCAGAACAAAGAATAAAAAATGGCGCACTTTTAGATTTAGGCGGGAAGGGGAAAAAATGGAACGAAAGTGAAGTTAAGAACTTTTTTTTTTCCTGAGTGATAAAAAATTTAGCTTATAAAGATATGGGAATTATAAAACTGCGGCTGCATCTTTCTAGTACTGCTGCAGCTCTATTAACTGAAGAATCGTGTAATCTGCTTTTGATAGCGCCAAAATCTTCGAGAGAAACAAAGGAAAACTTTGAGCTGTTCTTTTCGAAGGATAAAATGTCTTTTAGGAAGAAAATAATGCTTTGCGGTTGTTTTGTGTGTTTTTATTATTATTCTCATACTCTTTTGATGCGATGTTATCGGATTTCATTTCAAAGAATTTTTCTTCGCCCTTTCTGTGAAAGCGAAACATAATACTGTAATGAGTAAAAAGTCTTGCTAAGACTTAATTAACTCTAAAGCAAAAGCGTTATTTTTAGATTTCAGAATCACGCAAATATTTTAGAAGCTGTGAATTGATAGGAGTATCAAAAGAGAGCAGAGATATATTATAAATTAATTTAGATTTTAAACATAGGTTGCTTTGTTTTTTTTTGTTTTTGAGAAAGTGGAATGGTTAGATTGTATCGCTTATTGAATTGTGTTTTCAAATTGTAAGGGGGGGAATTTAATTAAATCATTTCTCATATTCGATAAAATTCCTCGCTTCATGAATAAGTCCCTTCTATTCTTTTATAATTTGGAATGCTTTATGCATCTTAAGAACTTTGAATCATTTGAACTATTTGAGCTTTTATTTTAATGCAGCAATAATACTTAAAATATTGGTAGGAATTATCAAATGCAAGTTGTATTAAAATTTTAGCGAAGAATTTTAATTTAATATAAGACACATTTTTAGAGTTGAAAGTAAAATTGTGATTTCTTATAAAGATCCAATAAGATTATGGAATATCTCCCTTTTTTTTTCAAATATTTTTTATTTGACATTTTTATGCAGATTTAGATAAACATCATACAAATACATTTCTTATGCATTTTGAATATTTCATAAGTATTACATTTTTATAAATACGGAAGGTATCACATTGTTGACTATTATGCATCAAAATAATTAATTAGTAAATTTAATGTTACAAAAATTAATTCTTTGTAAGATACCAGTAAAATTTTGTTTAGGTTAACATTTTAAGAGTGTCCTTGACCAACATTCTATAACAAAAAAAAAATCGAAAACACTGTACTATAAAAGAAGGTCATAGCGTTGTTAGAAATTCTTGTTTTGGAAAGACATATGCACCTTAGAACATTTAGTGCTTAATATTTAGAATTGTAAAGCAAACATATCTTTTTAATCTTTATATTGAACTTGATTTAATAAAAAAAATATAAATGATGAAATACGCTGTGTATTCAAAAAGTTACTGGACACTTGCTCAAAGAAAAGTACAAAT
This sequence comes from Nephila pilipes, assembly GCA_019974015.1. NCBI lineage: Eukaryota > Metazoa > Arthropoda > Arachnida > Araneae > Nephilidae > Nephila > Nephila pilipes. The sequence continues at coordinate 289,443 of BMAW01052015.1, read as the reverse complement.
GGCGCTATATCTACGAAACAGACGGATGATGTAGCAACAACCCTCAGCTAGGATTATCAAGCAATTACACTATTTTTTGAGTAATTTCGACTTGGCAGCGTTCCTTTCTCTTCTGCTGGTATATATGCGTCATTGTTATCGAAAAAAAATGCTGCATCCAACTAACATCAAATTTTGTTTTAAACTGAGAAAATCGTCCACACAAAAGTACGAAATGATTAAATATGTGCATTTTGATAATGCTCTGAATCTTTCTCGGGTATCTGAGGGGTTTTCTAGGTTGAAAACTGGAAGAGACTCAGCTAAGACGATGTGAGATCAGGTCGTCCATGTTCAATCCGAAATGATGAAAAAGTAAAGCTCGTTCAACCGAATTTCATTGCCAAGATTCCAACTGAGATTGAGGCATTTTACAGAAATGTTTAAGATATGCTTTTGAAACGAATGCGGCATGTGATATCCGATTTGTTGGACAATAAAAATTTAATACCTCTTGAGCAACAGTGCATTATTTTACACCTTCATCTTTGTGTAGCATATTTTGGCGAGAAAGCAGGTTCTGTGCTTACCGGATCTGTCACCACAGGTTTTTTTTATTCCTAAAATTGAAATTGAAAACAAAGTGACAGAGGTATGAATCGATTGAGGAGACGGAAGTAGCAATGACATTAGAACTCAATCGTGTTGGAGTGGAAGAGTTCCAAAAGACGTTTACGGACTTATACAATTGTTCCATATATTGTATTGAACTGTTAGGAGATTATGTAAAAACTTAATGTTTAAAGTAAGTATATCCTCTGGGATATATATGGTCTGTGTCAAGCCTATATTATTTTAAAAATATACTAGGTATAAATCCGCTTTGTAAACATAAGACGTATTTATTTGAAACTGAAATAAATAATACACATTGAACTACACTGCTTTTACACGTAAGTGATGTTAGAACATGATATTAATATTGGAACATTTTTCTGATTGAGCAAACATTTCAATTTCGAATCCAATTCTTGAACATCAAAGAAAGAATTAACCTGAAATACAAATGTTCAATTCATAGAATTAATCTATTAGAAGCTTTCTCTTTTTCATTCCAGTTTCACTGACTATAAAGCTTATTTTTTATTCATGAAATCAATGTTAATTATTTAAAAAAATGATTTTAATTATTTTAATTCAGATTTAGTTGCACTAAAAATAATTTCATAGATGCTTTCTTTGAATGTGTTGTTAATTTAAAACTATCACTTCGTCGTTGCTGATTTGCATTTATTACAGCTCTCCTGGTTTTCTTCTCGTGTTACGCAGATAGCTACCAGCTTTCTTTAATCTAAAAGTGGTATAAAAGTAAGACAATAAAATTGCATTAATTGATATTATACATACATTCCTTTTTTACTTATATTTTATTTTATATTACTATTGTTGGGCAGTAAAATTAGTTTTATTTTCATTATAAGTTTAGAGATAAATTCATATAAATTTGTATATTGCAACTGTAAGAATCCATAACTGTATATTGTAACTATATATATACACTGTAAAAACATTATGTAAAATACGATTTTCAACATAGTTTAAAAAGTATTTAAAAATAATATAAATTATACAAGTGGTAATTTTAAAAAGAAAAGATTTATATTGTGCCTGCAGTTTCTTTGCTTTTAACATATCTTGTTTATTCGAAATATTACTTTTAAAAATAATATAGTATCTTACTGACAGCTGTTAGTTCAATCAGATGTAGATAAAAGTTGTATAACTTTGAGAAAAACATATTAATTCTTTTCTAACTTTGGAAATAAAATTATTTAGAGACCTATTTAAAAGAGACATGTTAAAAATATATAATAACGGGAAATTTATAACTAGGGATGTAAGATGATAAAGTTTTTATTTGAATAAAGCAAGTTAAAAATGTAAAATGATGAATAAATTCTATGAACTCACAGACTTTATTAAAATGATATAATAATAAATGAAACCTCTTAAGATGACTGTATTATCATTCTTCGTGTAAAATGTGAACATTTAAATTACGAACTACTAAATGTATATAAATGGTTGTCCATGGATGTTGTGAAATACCAAACATTGGATACTACACGAGGGGATATCGTAAAGTTATAATTATTATACTCAAAAATAACCGAGATAAATATAGATAAACTGTACTCTACATATTATTGATTATTTTGTGTATAATGTTGTAAATTACAGCTATTTATATTGATTTCTTTGGTTTCATGAAGCCGAAGGTTTAAATAACCCGCAATATAAAGAAGATAGATTCTCCTGAGTTCTACATTAATGCCTACGAATGGTCAAGAAACAATGGGTTGTGATTGTTTCCTAACGCCGCACTGGAAAACAACACGAGAGCTCTTGGTGATGGATCTCGTACTTTTGAACTTCCGTCAAGTGACAATGATGACACCTGAGATAATACCTCCGTCTCCAAACTTTCACACCACTCCATCAAGAGTACTTGGGACCTCAATCAATTTTAACGATCATGACCACTAGGTTACCGCAGCCTCAAAAAACGATGGGAGAAAGGTATAACTCTGGATGGTGACTATGTAGAAACGAATAATAAATAAACATTAAGTTTCTATTTATATCTTTACTATTTATCGCAATAAAACTTTACGAAACCGCAGATAACTTCAATCTACGGTTTCCTGAAACCAAGAAAATCAACATGAATAGCTGTAACTTACAACATTATGCACATAAAGACCGATTGTATACAGAATACATTTATTCACATATGTCTCGACTATTACTTAGTAATAATTAAAACTTTGCGATAACCCTCGTACGTTTACGGATGATATATTTTATATACTATCTTGAAAGATGTTTGGCAACTCCAATTCCAACCCATAAACATCAGTTGTTCGGCATACCAATGCAATATACTTAGCTGCACTCATAAAATGTATATATGCCCAAGTATTCCAAATTCCACGTCTCCGTAGCTCTCTTAATGACAAGACTTAACGACTTTCAGCCCCTAATTATTCCCAAAGGACCCTTCCATCATAATTGAGAGACAAGGGAAATAAAGAAGCATCCTTATGGAGACGGTTCATCAAACCTTTGTTTCGTTCAAGCCTTCTTAACCCTAAATTACGGTGGAGGGTACCTGGGTGATATCAACAGGCTTCAATTAAGGCTACGCTAGGGGAAGTCTGCAAGCTTAGAAAGAGGCTCTTAGGTTTAGAAGCAGTAATTTGGGATGCTTGTTAGGAGAAAGTGATTTTGTATTTTGAGCGGGGGAGTTTTTTGGTTCTGTATAGTTTTGTGATTTATTTTTAGAATAGGAGATCCTGCAATGCTTCACTATTGCTCAATTTAAGTATGTGTAAGAATTAAATAAAAACAATTCAAGATTGCTATCAATTCATTTATTCAATTAAAATAACATGAATTGTGTGTAATAATTTTTTTTCTGTTTCACTGATCTTTTGTTTTTGTTTTTTTCTTTTAGCTTATATGTTATTAATTTTGTTTTTCTATAACTTTTCGGTATATATATATATATATATATATATATATATACTACCAATCAATCAATGTGTAGTTTTAAAGGTTTTCTGGATTTGTGTTTATGCATCACATTGAATTGTGTTGTATTCAAATAACTTATCGATAAAAGTAGAACTCTATTAACTTTAAATAAATACTTTTTTAAGTGTGTATTAATAATTATAGATTTTTTTTGTGTTTAAATATTTTACTATGTTTACAATGTGTTGGATTTCTTGCTTCATTTTTAGTCAGGTTTCCAATATATGTATTTTTGTATGCATGGTAAAAATGTATGGTATACATGATAGTAATTTTTAATTAATGTCTTATATCTACATTGAATTAATATTTTTCTGTATAATAATTATTTAAGTAAGGTTTTGACTTATTTTCATCAGAATTTTTGCTCATTTTTTACTAAGTATAATCTTTTAAATTTGAAGTTTAGTTAATTTGATAGCTTACTAGTTTTTCTCTTAGTTCTGTAGTATTTTAGTATTTTTTTGTTCTAAATATATGTATATATATACACATTATGTGTGTTATGTGTATTATTCAAGGTTGGTTGGTTAAATGTTAAAATCAGCAATGCAATGTTACAATTTGCTTAGTTTCAACATTGTGTCAATTTTTGACGGCAAATGAAGCGTAATAATTGTTTGGGGACTTATTTTAGATATCGCCAAATTTATCACCCTAATTACCAACTCTCGACTGATACTTCACTTCAACAGCGTTCTAGTTATTAGATTTCTTTCAAAGTACTCTCTAAAAACTCCTGGTATTAGTATAAACCAACAATTAAATTTTCGATGAAAGCGGTCACCAGAGTGAAATCATTATCGAACCCAAAAATTGACCAATTTGGTATACATTTCAATATTTCATTTCAACACTAAAAATATCAATCAACATATTTATCAAACGAATTTCATTCAAACTAATCTCTAAACACTCTTAATACTCATAACAGATAACTGTGAAATTTTTAGCAAAATCGCTGACATAGTTTTTGGATCTATAAGACACACAAAAATAAATTTTCCATTATTATGTAGATAAAAAGAAATGCATCTTCGTTCCTTGCGAGGGGTGTAGGCCGCGGTTCCTTAGTTGCCATGTCGCGGACTCTCGGCCGGCGTTATTTCCATCGATTCGTTTGTTCGAGCTCTAATGTTACTTAAGATCCACCTTGTAGTGTGGCTGATGTTTTTTGAATCTGTGGAGGTCCAAGTTTTCCCATTGGCCTGTAAAGCCAAAAAAATTTGGATAGGGAAGTACCAGTTCAGGTGACGTCTTCAGCGTTTGACAAGTTCAAAAGTAATAGGTCCGTTGCCAATAGCCATCGTGTTGCTTCTCAATTGCGATGTTAAAAACCAATCAAGCATTTGCTTCTTATGATGCTTTGTGATACTCTGAAAATAATAGATCATTTTTTTCTTGACGTTTATTGTTCAGTCTCCTGTTTATTTGCACTGTTTTGCTTAGCTTCATTATTTTTAAATTCTTGAAATGTTTTTAGCAAAACGTAAAATATTATAACGACTCCAGGAACGTATGAATATTTGTAATGTCCTATCAATTTTCCTTTCCTACATTCAGAGGTATACGATTTCAGTAAAGAAAATATAATAGTACCACCAAATAAGGGACACCCACCGGATCAGACATTTTGTCCCATAAATAGAGGTGTCCCTTAATGAGAGGTAAATAACTTCAATACTCTCCTTTAAGTGAAGTATTACTGCAGTTAAATTTTTAAAAATATGTGGATGAAACAAATAAATGTTATAATGGAAATTTTCAGGTCGTTTCTCAAAATAAAAATATCATATCGATCCAGATGATCCGGATAAAGGAATTGAAGGGGTCCTACTTAACAAGATTTAGCTGTGTTACTCACTTCGCGTTATTATTAACATTAAGAGTCATATCGAGACTCATTAAATAAATCTTTCAGCAACAAATTAACTAACTTTGTTCTATCTGAGAATGATCAAAAATCAAAATGTGTTACCAAAGTGAAATCTTCTCCTAATCGCATCCTTAACCTAAGAGTATAATTAATAATTCTATTTACCTTTATAACAATAAATGCATACACTAGATTCGAGTCCAATAGACTCCTAGTAACTAGATCCAAATCAGGTATATACTCATAGAGAGTCACCTCACGATTTCTTCGATCTATATATTATATTCAACAATGTCGCTACTCCTCTTATCTCTAATACCTTCAATCTATCTAATAATTTCCCTTTCTCTACACAGTAACGTTAATTTACAGAAGTCACGATTCTTTCACAAGAAGAAGTACTGATTTCAGATAACAGAGTAAGGTACTTCCAAAGGTGAGTAAAAGAGAAATGCGCTTGAGAACCCATTACAACTGTATATCTGCAGACTGCAGAAAAAAAAAACGATGTTTATAAATATCTTTTTAGAGAATATTATTATACAAATTTCAGTGGTGATGAATGACAAGAAATTCAAAAAATTTAGCGCATTCCAGAATTTTTAAAAACTTTTTTCACTTAAATGATTTTTCTATAACCGAACTTAGTCCAACTTTTGTGTAATTTTTTTTTTACAGAAAGAAGAATAAATTTTTGAAGATAAGATTCTATATGTTTTATTACCTATCCTCCGCTTAACACTGTATACCTTTTTTTGAAAAAAAATATAACCGAATATATTACCTTTATATTTCCGTATCTTGAGCGAATAAAAAATAAAACGTTATTTCTCTCATCACAGCAGAAGAGGAAAAAGTCTACAATTTAAAACTTTAAACTCTTTCTCTAAAATCATTTTCAATGTTAAATTTATTCTCCACATTTAAACTCGATCATGAAACACCAGAAAATTCTCTTGGCTGATTTGGCAACATTGGAGAATAACGCTCCACACATGCGCTACTAAGCGATTCAAGGAACCTATAACCGGCAAACTTCAACAGTTTCTGCAGCATTCTTCCTCTATTATTGTCCTAAGAAGCCATGACGGAGTGCAATTCAAACAGATAGATGTAACTTCTAGAAATATTTACAATATTGGCTCGACAACTGTTGTGGGAAGTTTAGAATTCTATGTTGTCTGCAATATCTACGGTATTCGAACATGAAAATACTTGCATATCTGCAGGCGAGATTGTGTAGAACATTCTGTTCGAGAAGCATGGTGATTCAACAGGCCATTTTACTGCTGGGCATTTTACTGCCAACCCCTCTTTTAAACATCCCCTATCTGTCTTTTAATAGATAGGGGAAGCACTTGTTAAATGTTTACAATACCTGTTCCAGTTACGGTATTAGGGTAATATTATTTTGAGGGAGAAATGGCATCAGTCATAAAATCGTCTGGTGTAAAAGTGGTAGTTGGATATTTAAAGCTTTTACGGCAAGGAGTCATTTAAAGTTTTTTTTCCCCCTGAAATGATTATGCTATTTTTTCGAAGTGGGATGTGCTTTGAAAAATTCGAATAAGTAATGTTTTAGATCCAAAGTAATAAATATGATTTTTGATACTAGATGGGAGGGATGTCAAAATTAATAATAAAAAAATATTGACCATATTAACACAGATTATAATATTGTTGTTCCAACTTTTTTTTTTTTTTTTTACTTACATGTTCTTTGTTAATTCCTTTTTTAATCAATTGCAACACTGTTGATAAAATAATTATTTTTCTCAATTAGATATTTTAGAATTCTCTCTCTCTCTCTCTCTTTGCTTTTTTTTCTCAAAAACATATTAAGACCTTTAAAGGAAAATGAAAATTTTATTTCAACAATTGTTAAAACCAGAGAAATTCTCAAAGTTGTAGTAAAAGTTTTAAGTTAAATGTATTATTCCTTTTTTTTTTATCTCTCCATTAAGAATCCCATAACATAATTTTTTAATCAAAATTCGTGACAAACATTATCATAGACTCTCATTTATTTTACATCTTTTCTAAAAGATCAAAACTATTCTTAAGTACTGTAAATAACAACTTACATAAGATTTCATTAATCCGACTACTGCGGTCCAGGACTAGCGATTTTACCTGAATCCCTAGTGTCAATGCAGCTTAAACATAGTACCGCCTCCAATATAGTATATATAACGTAGTATAGTATCCCCTCCAATGTTTAATCACTCTAGTTAAATATACAACTTATACTTAGTATGTTTACGCACATTTTAGACCTATGCAAACAGTATAAATATCCAACAAAATATTTCACCTTATTCTAGTAACTAATAAATTCAATTCAAAAATTTTAGTTTTATTGAATATTCTTGTAAAGATGAAAAGCCACAGCTTGAAGATCTCTTGATACCTTTAAGATACTTTTCTCGTTATCATGAAAAATCACATTTTCAGAAAATAATATTTTTAAAATTTTCATTATATATTAAAGTTGATCAGAAGTAAGAATACCTCGGGAAAATTATTAGAATATTTCTTTGGCTTTGTTTTAACTTATTCAGAAACATCTATATTCTAATAAATATATTTTTTCAAGTAATCACCCCTTTATGTGTGATTTTGATTTTTCATAATACCCCTACAGTCGTAAAACTTGGAATTCTATTTACGCCTTATCAACTTGTTTGTATTTAACTTACGCCATTACATTTCGAATCAATTTCTCTTCTAAACCCCTCAGGGAGAAGTCGGGAGAACGTATGCCCAACCGTATTTCCAGCTCATCGAAGAATAGAAATATCAAGCTATTATTATTCTAGCATTGGTAGTCAGATTGATTCTAAAGGACACAATTTACCTTGGACGGACATAGTTATCATTCCCAAATTATTACAATGCGAGCCATATTAATTAAACGTCGCGATCTACAATTCCCCATAGCATATTGAGCTTGTTAGAGAGATGTAACTGTAGCATATCTTTTTCAAAATTTTGCACTTTAGTCTGATGAAGTTTGAATTAAAATTATCGTCATGTTTGCTTTGCAAGTAATATTTGTTAAACACTATACTGTCTGAAATATCATTTAATGTTTATATACGATTATTAAGAGTATTTCTCTCTCATAATCAAGATAAAAGATGGAAATTCAAAACTACATGATAAAATTTGAACCTAATGTTTTGAATGTCTCCCTATTATTCATCTTTGCAGTCATCCATTTTATTCTATCTAGTCAGTCAAAATATAACAAACAAAAAATATGGAAATATATGGATGCCCATACTAATTTATTCAACTATATAAAATCATGAATATGCTTCATCTCTCTGCCTACTAATCCCCAACTCATTTGTAATCTAGTCTAATGTCAATATTAACGATCAATCTTAATAGTGCACTAGGGTCCGAGTGAGCAAATTTGTGACGACTTTGAATTCGATTGGTTTCTTTAGCTTCCGCTCATTCCGAAAAACCCTATGTCCGAATTCAGTGACTATCTTGCGACGTATTTCCATCAATATCTTGTTCCACAGACATACCAAAGTCTAATTAAAGAGTCAATAATTTCAGAACACTAACTTAAGATACACAAGAGCAGGACAAAATGCTTTATGAACTTGTGAAAGAACCAAATAAAAAGTGAAGTCGCTCTCTCTCGAATTAATCATAACTTAGTCAATATTAGTTTATATTCTAATAATAAAGTCTTAACTTACCAAATAATTCGTTCGGATTCAAAAGCTTCTTGAATACAGCAGAGCTGAATCTTAGTATTTTAACAAGAAATCGTATCAATCCAAACGATTAATTACGATGATTCAATACAGCCTGCAATTTTATATCAGCTTGTCGTTATCTTCTCTCTCCCTTTTTTCTTTTAATTATATTTCGAAAAGAAATTCGCGAGTAGCCCAACGTCTCCATCTATTTAGGTTCACACATGTCCACAAAATATTTCTATACACTATTAATAACTACTAACTCCACTTCTAAATTGTTACTAACTCTAATATTTAATTCTCCATCACTAATATATATATATATTAAATCAATTCACTACATTTATAATGTTAATCTAATTTGTGTAATCACATTTCATTTGGTTGGTAAGGTCTTGGAAATTTAAATATAAAAATCAGAAAGAGTAAACTCAGATGTTAGTTGAGGGAAGGTAAACAAATAGCCCACGTTACATTTGGCATAGCTTTACGCTATAATTGTTATTTTATCATTGTTTGTCAAACGCGGAATTGTCCGAAATCCTAATTAATGGTTGTATACGATTACTTAGAGTACTTCCTGCAGTTCCTTTCAGTTCTAAATCTATTTATGTAAGCACTGGAAAAGAAATATGAACTCACTGTAAGAAGTAGAATTTACATTCATTGTATCAATATACTACGAAACAAAATGAGCGATCTTCTAAGAAAGATGTTTATTTTTTAACTGTAAGCAAACATTTTTAAAAAAAACACGATATTGCTCTGAAAAGGCATATTTTTTAAAACTGAATTCATTTGTCAGTGAATTAAATCTAAAATCTCAAAAGTAAACAAGCTCTCCGACCAATTCCATGTAGGCCTAAACAGCATTTATCTTTTTAGGATTCTTAAGGTATGCTGTTTGAATTGAATATTTTTCCCAGTAAATGAAACGTGACTTCTATAGATTAGATACGGATTATTTAAATGTAGTGAATAAATTTGAAACGATACATATGCACGCAGTGAAGGGTTTAATACTGATTTAATTGGTTGGTGGTAGAGACAGTGAACTGAAGTTATCGGTGTGAAACATCTGTATCACACCTGCGTTGTATAAGGAGCCTTAGGATTGAACATAGATAGAGGATATATAAAAGATCAAAGACTCGAACTCTCATCTACAAATCTTCCAAGCACTCGAATCTTATTGATTCAAATAAATAATAATTTATTATTTTTAACATTAGATTCTGCCATGTATAGGGCACGTCCTCAGATTTATTAGGCTGGGAATTCAACTTTGATTATTCATAAATTTCAATAAAATAAACTGGTTATCGTCTGTGTGTGACTTCCTATTCACTGTATTATTCAGTGGTGACTCTTTTACTTGTGAATTGTAATGGAAAATGAAGGAACTAAAAAAGGAGCGTTGCACAGCAATATACTTTTTATGACATTCATTAACTTTTTCTTATTAATTAACGCTTAAAAAATTGCTTTAATCTTTTCAGTTAGTCCCATCTCACCTTGATTTTTTTGGTACAATTACGTAGGGAAAACCCTGCAATAGAATAATAGAATGACCTAAGAAAAATTTTTTGAAAGAAAACAACCCATTCTTTAAAAAAAAACGTTCAAAAAACTCTAGAGAATTCAGATAACAATCGTGAATGATTATCTATGAAAAACATTTAGCTTTGAAAGAACGAATCGTTATGCTGCCCCCGAAGTCTTTGTTTTCAGTAAAGCCGGTTTTAAGCTTTGTTCGAAAAGAGATTTAAAAGGATAACGAACGTTCTTCGTAAAAAATGCACACAGTTTAAAAACAAGTCCTTTATAAATCCCTTACGGTACTAACAGTATTCATTCAAAGCAGCTTATTTGCTACAGAAATAAATAAATAATTGTTTTACTGTATTTTCAGACTTTAGTTTGCAACACCACGATTATTATTTCCTTCCCTTTCCATTACTTTTTACTACAAAAGTCACAAATCGATAGTCCAAAGAATAAAAAATCATACAGAGATTATAACAAATTTATTTTTTTCAGATTTATGTATGTTCAAATCTCAGTTCCTAGCCTATTAAATCTGTGGATATGTCCTATATGCGGCAGGATCAAATGTTTAATACAGGGTTATTCGAAAGGATTCATCCGATTTGAAAATTTCACATTTTCAAAAATAAACAATAAAAAAATGACAAGAAAAATAAACGCATTGGAAAACTGTGGACTTCTTATATTGTGAAAAATAAATGGTTCTCGTGTGTATATTTCGTGAAGCTATTTCACGAAAGCTGTTTTAGAAGCTTTCATGAAGTCTCTTCGCAGTTCGATTAGTCACAATGGACCAGATTATTCAATGTTATACAGCTGGATATCTGAGTCATCTGATATGGCCGTATTCTATTACTTCTTTTTGGGAGTTAAGAAATAAAGTGTATGCGTTACCATTTCCTACAAATTTATGTGAACTCAAACAACGCATTTCTGCCGCTGTATATTCTGTTACCATTGACACTTTAAAACGTTTTTGGTGGAAATTTACGTACAGAATTGACATTAAACGTGTATTTAAAGGAATCTGTATCGAACACTTGTAAAAGACACTTCTATATTTTTCCTTTTCATCCACGTATCACTTCTTATCATTCTGTGTCGTTTATTTATGAAAATATGGAATTTTGAAATCAGCTGAATCAGTTTGATTATTCTTGTATTATAACTTACTACGAGTACTTAACTTATTAACTTCTATCAGAACCAATTTGGTTTGAGTTCTTAATAAGTTTACAGATGATAATTCGATTCTCTGACCCTTCATAGATCCTTTCTATGTTTACTTCTAAAGCTCCATACTCAGCGTAGATTTACGGATGTCTCACATTCACAGTTCACTACCTCTACCACCAACAAATAACTACGCATTATATTCTTCGCTTCTTACAAAATTCAATTCATAACACTTCACTAATTCTAATATAATATGCACAAGTCATGTTCCATCCAATGTGAAAAATCTTCAATTCAAACATGATTTAAAATCCCATATTGTTAAGTTGAAGGAAAAACCGCTGTAATTTTAGATACTCTATACATTTATTATTTGTCTTGGAACTTACAATTTATGTTTTGATACAGAATTATTATTTTTGATGGATTTTTGTAGTCACGATGAAATTCAATTGATTACTTCATTTTTATCCAGTACTTATTTATTTTGAATTAAAATATTTTTCGAACCTCTGGTTGTATAGAATTTGTCCATTACTAAATATGCGATAAGTTTTTATCCTCACACAGACCACGTGATAAAAATATCACTATTTCGGTTTTATTTCTAATTTTGAAATCAGTATTAATATTATTCAGCGTGGTTGGTATCACTCAGACTTTCATTTAAGATGATTCAAATTATTATTTAGTATTATTTTTAGAATGTCGTTCTGTATTATTCTGCCTATTTAGTATTTTTTATGTAGTCGTTTGATATTATTCTGACTTTTTGATATTTTAAGGCTACTTAATATAAGTCAGCCTGTTCGATATTATTCAGACAGCTCAGTATGAATCAGATAATCATTTCGCAATATAACTGCCCTTTGGTATCATTCAAACGATCGTTTCGCATTGTACAGACTGTCTTATGGAATTATTCAGACTGTCGTTTCATATTATTCATATTGCAATTCAGTATCATTCAGACTGTCGTTTCTTCTATTCATATTGCAATTCAGTATCATTCAGATTGTCGTTCGGTATTATTCAGACTGTTGTTTTATATTATACAAACTGTTGCTTTATATTATACAAACTGTTGTTTCGTATTATACAGACTGTTTTGGTATTACTCGAACTGTCGTTTATTGTACTCTTATTATGATTCGGTATTATTCAGACTGTCGTTCGGTATCAATTTTACTGTTGCTCGGTATTACTCTAACTGTGATTCAGTTTTACTTTGACTGTCGTTGGAGATCACTGAAACTGTTATTCAGTATCATTCATACTATTTTTTCGCATTATTCAGACTATCTTTTTTTATTATTCAGATTATTTATCAATAACGTCCAGGCTGTCTTTTGGTATATTCGACACTCATTTGGTATTATTCGATCGTCATTAGGTTCAATTCAATTTAGTTTTTATTAACGTCGCACTAGAAGCAACACGAGGGCTATTGGCGACGGACCTCGTAATTTTGAACCACGGTCAAGTGACGAGGATGACATCTAGCTGGCACCCCCTCTCTCCTAACATCCACACCACGCCAACGGGAGGACTTTGGGCCCCGAACAGATTTAACGTGCATCAGCCCCGTCTACACGGCGGGTCTTTGGCGGCCAAGGCTCAAACCCGCGACTGAACGAAAACCGCCGGCCGCGAGTCCACGACCTTGACCACTAGGCTACCGCGGCCCCGATCGTCATTAGGTATTATTCGATAGTCATAGTCATATGATCATTAGGTATTATTCAGTCTGTCATTTCTATCACTTAATATTATTCAGATTTTCTTTCCGGTCAGGTATAATTCTATATGTCATTCGGTATCATCAAACAACCGTTTCTTGTTATTCAGACTATTCAGTATAATTCCATCTATCATTTGTTGTTATTCAGACGGTCACTTCGTATTGATCAAACTATTTGATGTGCCAATCGTTAATATTCAGACAATAATTTAAAATGTTTTATACTGTTAAGAATTATTAAATATTATTCGGACATTTTCACACATTCTGTATAATTCAGATTTTTGAGTATAATTTAAATTGTCTCTCGATGCTCTTCAGACATTTTGGTATTATTCATTCTGAAGTTCAGTATTACATACATACTGTAAAATTTTAATTGCCCCCTTTTTGATTTTTAACCGACATTCAGTTTGCTTAGTTATTTTTGCGAAACTATACAAGTTTTATTTTTCAGTTATAAATTTCCAACAGAACCGAAAGTAATAATTAAAAATATGGAGTATTTGATATTAAAGTATATAGAGTGCAGTACGTCTGAATAAAAAGAAATAAACTAGAAAGAGAGGATTATAATATTAAACATTTTATGATAAAAAAATATTCTGTAAAAACAATTTTAACAAAAGAATTTTTAAAATTGGTTTTGAGTATGAGCTTCATTTATGTAAAAAGAAAATATGGAGTATTATGGTGGATTTATGCAAACTGACGTAACCTTTTGCATTCCATGATTCAAACAATACTACAAAAAGACTAATCAAAATTTAAAGAGAACAAAAAAATTTAAATTATCCTATAATGACGTCACGACTTCTTCGTAGACGTATTTACTTTTAATCAAACTTCTCTAGTTCTCCACTAACAATCACATAAACGTAGACGACTGACAAATATTTATTAGAGACAAAAAAAATCAAATAAATAGAACGAGAAAACATACAATGTATGTGAACAGTTAAACTTAATCAGAACCCGTCTTGTATAGTGATAGTTTAGTTGTTTGAGAGAAGTAAAAAAAAAGCGCAACTGTGTATGAAAGAAGAGAGAATCGACGACATTCACAATGTTGCCAGATTCCCTGACGTTTCCTGAAAATGGAGATTAATGTTAGCTCGGAGTGGAGTTTCGGAGTTAGGAAAGGAACAACTCTTCTTCACGATTTACTGAAAAGGTTAAGGCTCTGGACGATAAAGAGTTGGATTTCTAGGTGTTTTTTTTTTTTTTTTTTTTTTTTTTACTGCCTTGAAAGAAGAATGGAACGAGATAAAAAGTTTCAGAATTTGAAGAAATGAAAATATTTTCCAACATAAAAATGTTTATTGAGAGGTAGTTGAAATTTTATGACATAAAATAGAATATTATGCGTGATTTTACAACATTTATATACATTAAAATTTGTTGATTTGACTAAGATTTTCTTTTATATGAATCTTAGGAATCCAGAGGCAAAATAAAGGTAAGGTACATTGATCAAAATGGATAACATCATTTAATTTTCAAACTTAAGGAGAAAAAAGAAACTATTTGTTTAATGTTTCCAAACTAAATAAATTTGAAAATAAAAACTGTATTCTTGTAAATAATAGATATTGAAACAAAATTATATAGTCTTGCTATATTTTAACCAAAATTATGACCAAATAAATATATTTAACTCAATTGATTTATTATATAATGCTTATACTAATTTCTGAAATTGAAATTTTGAGTAATCAAACCTGGTATGATTAATTTAATTAAACTTTCGGTAAGTTTAAATTCTTTTCAAATAATTTTAGTTATTAATTGTATGGTCTTATTTGATTAAAATTAGTAAATATCCCCTATAAGCTTCTATCACTTACATTTACTTAGGTCGCTGACGTAGCCGAGGGATCGTGGTCATGAATTTAGGGTTGCCATTGTTTCGGTTATGTCGTGGATGCGAGCCCTGGTATTACAAAGAATCCATCGTATAGTGGGGCAAATGCACCTTAAACAGGACTGGGTCTCAAAGTCATCCCGGTGGGATGGTGGGGATGTAGAGTGGAATGCCAGATGCCAACTCAAGTATCATCCAATATCTTCTAAGTACAATTCCAATAAATCGCCAATACCTTCTAGGTACAATTTTAATAAAATATCAATCAATATCGATCAACCTGTACCTCCTCATTAGAGTAATAAAAATTATTTAATTTACGATTGTTGCATAAATTAAAATTACAAATTACTGGTATAAATTTGAGCTTGTGGTTAGTTTTAAGTTTGCTAACACGCTGGAGGGGCACACACTGTTTCATCTTCTATGTGTATTCTCTTTTTAGTAAAACTCTGATTGCAGGAGATTTAGTGAAATGAAATTGAAATGCTATAAAAAAATTATATTCTCTAGTTTAAGAAGGAATAAAATAAATGAAATTGAAATTAGTGATAAATTAAGAAACTGGCAAAAAATAATACATGGTAACGTCAAACTACTATCAATATAAACGATTAATTGCACTGATTCATTCAAATCTACAGCATCTATCAGCTTGTTGCTATCTTCTATATCTATTCCTTATCCTATTAATTCTATTTTGCTTTATATCATTATCTCTATTTCAATTCAGTACACTTTCTATATTCAACAAACTTACCTTATCGCGTTTTATTTTGTTTGGTAAGGAGTTGTAATTGGATGAAATTCAAATTACCTGAAAGTCCAAAAGGTTAGAGAAGAGAAAATTGCGAATAACTCAACGTCACTCATTTATTTACTTACCCTAAAAGATTAAATTGGTTACAAAAATAGAAATGATCCACGTGAACCAGTAAAAATGACAGAGAAAGCTAACTGTCCATATGCCTTACGGCGTAAAGACAAATTATGCAAGAGGTTAATTTCCAAAAAGTAATTTAGTTATATGTTTTACTAAAGAAAACGTACTTGTATAGCTATTTATTAGTAAGTGAATAATTGTAAAACATATTTACTAATTGTAAAGTAACTGAGATCCAAAAGTGCTTCAAATATTGCATTTTTTGGTTTTGCTGTTAATAAAATAGAGGGAGAAGGGCTAAATCCATAGATGTATTATATATGGGAATTTGATAATTCTAAAATTGTAAACGAAAACACCATAACATACAAAAAAATATGCTTGCGTTTTTCTCAAAAAGTGTTTCTTGACAAACTATTCTTCCCCATAGATCTGATATTTACCGCATTGTGAAATGAGGCTATTTCTTATACAGTGAATGTAAAGATTTTCCTATAAACACTCACAAGTTTTAGATATGGAACAATATTCGTATTAAAACTATTTTAAATTCCAGTCATATAATTTAACATTTTTAAAATTTTATTAAATTTAAATCTTTGAAAATATAATTATATTTAGGACATAGAATGTTATGTGTTTATAAATTCTCTGCAATTGATGCATATGATTTTCTTTGAATAACAGATACATAAATATATAGATGCTTCAATGTTAAAATGACAAATTAATCTGGAATATAATAACAAAGCATACATAATATTGTTTATTTCTTATACTACTTCGATACATTGCCGTACAAATTCAAATTGAACCAACAGATTTCAAAATGTTACATTTTCCTAAATAAAAAACACAGAATGATAAGTAATACATAAATGCAAAGAGAAAATTTTAAATTTCATTTTTACAAGTATTCGATTTAACTTCCTTTAGTTACACGTATAATGTCAATTCAATATGTAAATTCCTGACAATTGCGTTGTTAAGTGTCATGGGTAATTGATTATTCAGAAACAAAAATCCGTTGTTTAAGTTCACATAAATTTGTGGGTAATGGCAGGAGATACACTATATTTTTTACAAACCCCAAAAGGAACAAACCACACGAGACCATATCAGGAGACTTAGGAACCCAGCTGTGTAACATCAAGTCATCTGGACCACTACGACCGATCCATCTGAGAGGTAGATCCGTGAAAACCTCTGAATACCTTTCGCTATATGGCTTCACGAAGAACACAAGAGGGCCATCTATTTTTGACAATATAAAGCTTCCGCAGTTTTTCTTTGTATTCATGTATTACTTATCATTCTGTGTTGTTTATTTATGAACATGTGGAATGTTTCAATCGGATGATTTATTTTGAATAACATTGTATATTGCAACCATTGGGATCATATAATTTCTTCGGAAAATTGAGACATATAATTAATTATAATTTCATCGAAGGACTACCTCACGAAGTTAATTAATTCTTGAACTAACTAACTATTCTGTGAAAGGTGAAACAAGTTTGCATCTTTCGGCTTACCATTTGACTAAATTGTATTTTACAGAATGGCCATGCGAGCTTCTTATTTCTTTTAACATTTCCATTCAAGACTTAAGAATACAGGTGAGAAGGTTAAAAATCAGTTTAAAAATACACATTTCTAAGAGCTCTTAACCAACCGGAGAAAGAGAAGAAAAAAGAACTTCCAGCATAAGTCTCAGAAAAGTCAAGGTATTTCTAAAAGCGTGAGTGGCAATGGCGAAATATCAGCCGTTCCACTTTTCGAACGTCTTTTTTGTTTCCGAAAAGGGGCTCCATACGGAGAAAGAAAACAGCTGAAGTGGCAGAAAGTTTAAAATGTTATGAAAAGAGCGAAATATATGTATGAAAGGAATGCTCATAATTAAAATTTTACTCGCAGTAATTAACGGGGAATTTGCTCGTGGAAGCGAAATATTTTTCACAATTGTACGACTTCTAGAACGGTTTTTATCTTTTTTCTTTCTTCTTGAAATGTATATGCACTCACGCAGAAAAGTTTATCACAAACGGTTATTCGGAAAAATGCTCCTACAT
>BMAW01052015.1:179895-268251 GCA_019974015.1 Nephila pilipes | reverse complement strand
TAGAGAGATTGTGATAAAATTTGACTTGTATAGGTTAAAATCAGGAAATATAATATAAGGACGAAAGAAAAGAATAATCATTTCGCTTGAAAACATATAGTTTGAAGAATTTTTAAATGTAATGAATTTTAATCATTTTTTAAATGTTCTAATAAATTTTACTTCTTATTTTCCCTTGAATGACAAAAGATATCCAATAATAATTTTTCCAATTGACAGTTCAATTCAAAAGGTTTTCTGCAGTTGTCAGCCGTTTCTGCAGTTTGTACATGTCTAATAATAAAATTGATATATATATGACAGACGCTGCACGGAGCCAAATTTATTGTCAAAGGTGCAATCAAGCTACAAAATGAAATGCAGTAGTACTTTATGCAAAAGATACTTTTGAATATGGAACACCTCTATTCGGAATCAATTTTGTTATTCCGGTTCATCTGGATGGGACTTTAATGCATTTACTTTATTAAAGGGACACTAAAAGCTTCAAAATAAGATATGAGTAGAAATATCAAAAATGGAAATTCCCTTTGTTGGTAATCTCTGCAGGATTCAGAAGGCAAGTTTGTGTTTCATGTGAAAAGGTAGTTTGTCACAAAAGTAATCAACAAAATGAAAAGTAATGTCTCTCTTCTAAAATTGCCTTTCTGTAGGAAACGGAACAATACAAGGGAAAATGCAAGTTCTGATGCAATCAAAATGTATATATTTCCCATTTATAGAATTCAAATTTAACTAATCTTTTGTTACAATTCTCAGTTGCTGAAGAAAACATGTTGCAAATTATAAGGCTTTCTAAGTATAGGGAATCAATCGAAAGCAGTATTTTAAGAAAACAGCTTTGAAATTCAGATTCGAGTGTCCCTACAATGAGTACTACTGTCAAAAGAATTGGTGAACCTGTCAAACACAGTGGCAGAGCTGAAATACAAGGATGCTTAGAATAGATGAAAACTTGTGACAGAAGACACCAATGATGGTAGTGAAATATTTTTATTTCAACTGAAATTGATGGGGATTCAATTAAAAAATAGTTTGAAGAAGCAGTGAAGAAAGAGCCAGATGAAAAGTGCGACATGAAAACTGTACAAATGCCTTTAAAATATACTTCTAATTAAAAAAAACTTATGATAACTGTTGGTGATAACGATAGAACTTAAGATCAGCCGTGACTTTATCAAGTGGAAAAAATTGTTATGATACGTGTGATTCTTCAAACAAACCTCTTCGACATTTTCTATAAACTTCTGTGCAGATAAAAAAAATCGAGCTTGTCCTTTCACAGATTTTGACAATAATTAAACCTTTTTAGTTGAAATTTTTCATTTTGAGCTAACTTCAATTCAAATACTAAAAATAATCCCAAATTCATAAAATATATTCGTATATTTAGTTTTAAAACTGTTGGAAAAATTCATCTCTCAGTTGTGAAAGATATTTCCAAATTAAAAACAACTTATCTTATCCTACCTGAAACATCTAATACAAGGAAAAAATGTTAAAATATGGCTTTTGTGGAGTGTGAAAGGATAATTTACTCCTGCATAGTAGTTTTGGATGAACTACTCATACAATTTCAGATATAAAACTAGGAAAATTTCTACTTTGAAGGTAATAAATTGATATAGCCTTAGATCAAAATATTTTTTTTTAACTTTATACATAAAAAAACTTCTGTTTTACGAAACTAATTATTATTTTCAGTGCAATATTTATGCTTTTTCAATGTTGTATTTGAATAACATTTTAAAATAATTATATTTTAAAACTACATTTGCTGTTTTAAATATTGTATTTGCTTGAAAGTGCTTTAAAAATTAAAATACTTAAAATTATTTAAAATTTTAAAATTTTAATATTTTCCTTAAAAAAATATCATTTTAAATAAATAGAAGATTTTTTTTTTTTAAATTTTCCTTTCCATTTCACTTTATCAAACAAAAGGGGCGGGAAATCTTCATTTGTTCCCGGGCGCTGAGAATCCTAATTAAGTCTCTGCTTCCGTGAAACAATTTTTCCACAAAATAATGCGCGACCACATGTAACACTCTTGTCCTGACTTTCCTCGCTACAGCGAATGTTTCACTTCCGCTATAGCCTGCACTTTCTTCATATCTTACATCTTATGAGAACATCTGACCATGTGTTGCTAAGAAAATGACATGCTTCTACTGGCCAGCCATTAGGATTGATGAATTTTGATATAGAGTTAGGAGTCGTATGGAATTATGTACTCGTATCTGTCATCGCACCTCGTTCGATTCCATGAAATCAGGACGGTGCATTTCATTTTCATCGTGACGTGCTACATGTTTTATGGCAAACTTTCACTGATACATGGATCTTCAACCATTGTTTTCCAACTGTTTGGTTACCTCGTTAAATTATCTCAATCCGTGCAACATTTAGTGGTGGGGTTTCTTAAGGGGTCAGATCTGAGGAGAACAATCTGTAGCTTTGACATATCTGAAAGACAGCAGTTTTCGTCATGTTCATGAAATTAACGCAAACTTACCGAGAAGCTTTCTACCGTGGAACACATTATTTGCTGTTAGAAAGGGTCTTGAAGAACCATGGGACATATACGAGGGTGATCTGAAAGATTTCTGACCAAAGGAAAAAACAAGATATTTTTTCTTTAAATTTATTTTTATTTTTCTACATAGTCTCCTTGTAAGTTTACACACTTCTCCCAGTGATGCTCCCATTACTTTAACCCGTCCAAATAGTACTCAGTATCTTTCTCTGTAAAATTATTGTTTCAAAGGAGATGGCCTTCTCATTTGACGAAACTCTCTATCCTTCGAGCGTGATTTTTTGATTAGGAAACTAAAAGATGTCTCTTGGGGATAGATCTGTAAATAAGGAGGATGGTCAAGAAGTTCAAATCGTAATTTGTGAATTTTTGCTATGGGAATCACTGAGGTGTGAGATGGTGTATTGTCTTGGTAAAACAGAATTTTTTTTCTGCAAAAGTGCTGCCTCAATTTCTGCCTTCAACTTGTCAAGGAATGATGCATAGTATGCTGGTGTTTTGGTTTTTCCTGTTTGAAAAAAATCGATTAAGGTAACTCAATGTTTATCCCAAAAAGCAGTCACCATCACTTTTCCAACTGAAAAAACTTTTTTTGGAGCCCATTCCCCCTAAGCAGTCCACTAATTTGACTGTATTTTTCTTTCGGGCGTATAATGTTGTACCCAAGTTTCATCTACAGTAATTAATTGGTGCCAAAACTGCGCCAACAGAGTGTTGGAAATGCTAATTCGAACACGTTTTTGGTCAATTGTGAGCAAACACCATAAAGCCTTGCTTTTGGTGCCGCGTTTGCCTTGATTCTCATGTCTAAATCTTGATTCAATAAGTGGCAAACATGTTCTTTGGACATATTCATAACCTCTGCTACCTTTCTCACTTAAATTCAACAGTCGTCTAGCACTATTTAGTGAACTTTAGCGATGTTACCATCAGTGGTTGCTGTTTTTGTACGTCTCGAACATTCATCGTCTCCCAAGCTGGTACGGCCGCATTTAAATTCAGCTGCCAAAACTTTCATATTTGAATGTTTAATAAATAATGGTGCAAAGTCCCCGTACATAGCTTCCAACTCATCTGTGATTTGCGTAGGTGTGTTGCTATTCAAAAACAAATATTTAATGAAGGCTCGATACTCGATTATTTCCATATTTACAAAAACTCTCACATCAACTCGCTCAAACGATTGTCAAACAACAATTACGCATTCAAAACGACTGAAATGATGGCGTCAAGAAATGCACAACCACATTCCCTAGATTTCATTTCCGAGTGTTTTAATGCACTGCAACCCGCCTATACGCGACTTCTGGTATCATTTTTATAAATCTGAACTGCATAATTAGAAGTGTCTGTTGCCCAAGTTTCATGTCATTATGAGCCATATAACGCCCAGCATAACCATCTGAATTGTAAATGTTTAATTTCTAGAATCATGTACCATAAATCAGTTTCTGCTGTTAGATTTCCTCTCTGGAGTGTTATTTTTAATAGTCAGTAGTGTATATCAGAAATAGGATATGGTTTCTGGAACGAATGTTTCTGTAAAAGAATAAATTAATTTAAATGGGTTTTATTTCTTAAAAAATTTAGATTCATCATTCTAGTAATACTGTAAATAAATTTTTGTTATAATAAAGTAAAACATTCAATAGAGAAAATTAAAAGTTTTATTTATATATTATTTCTATTTTTGAAGCAAATCGATACTCATAACTCCTAATGAGCTAAATGGTTAGCCTTCTCGCCTAGACTTTTTTCATTATATTACTGAAAAAGCTCTTTTACACCAAATTTAGTTTGTAATATTATATCCCGAAAACATTCACTGTCTTACTTAAATGGCAATACAAAAAAGTATATTCACATGAACACCTACAACTCAGTTTCTATTGTAATAACTCATGTAAGAGTAATATTCCAGCACAATTAGCACAAAATATTGTTCTGATAACGCCTATCTTCGAGAATTTCAATAACCACTCGCTTTTCTAGACATTTTAAACATTTTCAAAAGCTATCAGGTGATGAAAATCATCCTGTTTCATTTTATATGCCTTTATCCAAACAATGGACAGTTTTTAATATTCTAATACAGCAAATTTTAAGATTTTCTAAGGTTTCACCCGACTTGAATTAAGTATGATGTCTGGTTTAAACTAAGCCATTAACATCATCACTGACTACAAGAATTAAGCATCAAGTACTGTCCTCTGAGTTTTATTAAAATTTCTAACCATAAGTATATTTAAACTTCTCTTATGTTACATATTTTGCCTAACAATTACAATGTAAGTAATTGTACAATAACTTTAATTATCTGTTCTCTATTTTTCATTATATTATTGGCAATGAAACTTAACTGTTTTTCAATAGTTTAACATTTAACAATCGAATACACCGAGCCGTTTAATTAAATCAATGGTTAATTGTTTACTATCAATAGTTTATCAACATCGCGCTCAGAAGCAACACCTGAACCTTAATAATACCTTATAATTTGGAACCTCGGTCAAGAAACTGCAGCATCCATTCTCCAAATTTCCTCATCATTCTATTGGGAGGACTTAGATCTTTTACAGGTTTAACGTGCATCATCTCTACTACATGGCGAGTCTCGAGTTCGTGACCATTCAGATTCCATGGCCACAATCTAATCAAAGGTACACAAGTATTCTGAAATCATTTAATATAAAATTCATATAATTAACAATATCATATTACCATGAAGCTCGGAAGAACCGATGGGCAGTGGTAAGACGCTCGTCTCTAGATATTGAGTTCCCTGGTTCAAAACCAGTTCTGACAGCATCGAAAATTCGGGTAAAAGTTTTGTTACATTGTTCTCTGTTTTTCATCGTAATTTCTAAAGCCTTCCGGAATATCCTTAATGTTTCCAGAGTAGCGTTTGTGAATATTCTACAGTGATATATAAAGGCATGAATTCTCATTCTGCACTCTTGGGCACATTTCGCGGGATGTTGCATTATATGATACATTTCTGTTATTATCATGCATTAAAAGCAACACTAAATACAATTCATTAAGTTCACAAAAAACAAAAGCATAACTTTATTTTCCCATTGTTTTCAACAATCAAAAAATAGGTTGCTACTGATGAATCTGCTCTAAAGAAAGCCAAGGCAGTCTCATTGACCGAAAAAGTTCTAGCGACGAATTTTTTTA
Source organism: Nephila pilipes (assembly GCA_019974015.1). NCBI lineage: Eukaryota > Metazoa > Arthropoda > Arachnida > Araneae > Nephilidae > Nephila > Nephila pilipes. Next base: position 262,532 of record BMAW01052015.1, on the reverse strand, counting down.
AGCCAGAAGGGCGTCTTTCTCATGGACTTCACAAAAACACAAGAAACGATAAATGGAAAATATTACTGCGAGTTGCTCTTCTTCCTATTCCTAACACGCGTCCGCTGTCCCCTAGTGGTCATGGTCGTGGACTCGTGGTTGGCGGGTTTTATTGAATGGAGAATTCGAACTTTGATGCCACTAAAGACCCGCTGTGTAGCCGGGGCTGATGCACGTTAAATCTGCCGAGGCTCAAAGTCTTCCCGTTCGAATGGTGTGAAAATTAGGAGAGGTAGTGTTAGCTCAGGTGTCTTCCTCGTCACTTGACCGAGTTTCAAAATTACGAGGTCTGTCACCAATAGTTCTCGAGTTGCTTCTAGAGCAAAAACCAATCCAATCCCATTCCTAACACTCAGTGGCGTAGCGAAGGGGATAATATGGTGTCTGTTACACTTCCTGCATAAGGATTGCTCTATACTGAAATTCAAGCACAAAAATTTTTTTATACTGAATTTTTCTTCTTCTTCTTCTTCTTTTTTTTTTTTTTTGAAAAAATTAACATTCGAAATTCTGCACTCTACAAAAACATTGTTTTCACCTAGAAAAAAAACGAGGAAATTTGAAATTGATTTCAAATCCCAGTCCACATGAAAACTTTCTCTCTGCGCTCCTGATAACACGAGGGCGTGTGGAACCACTCTAGTATATGCCCTTTTAAATCCGATGTGGCCTGAGTAGCATAGTGGTCATGATCACGGCCGCCATTGATTTCTTCGCGTCAAGAGTTTGAGCCCTGATGCAGCTTAAGACTCGCCATGTAGCTAGATTAATGCATGTTAAATCTGGTCGAGATTCCAGTCCTCCCGTTAGAGTGTGGTGTGGAAGTTTGGAGAGAGAAGTTCTAGCTTAGGTGTCGTTCTTGTTACTTCAGCGAGGTTCAAAATGATGAATTATTTCCGTCGCCAACAGCCGTTGTGTTGCTTCTCAGTGTGACGTTACTAAAAGCAATCAAATCTAAAAGACCACACTTCATCTTTCCGATCCTACCACTAATCCGGTGTTTTTAAGCAAGCACTCAAGTCTCACAGATGCTATTTTGTGCCTTCTAATGCAATGAAATAAATGCAGGCTACCAATACAAAACAGTAAAGTTTTAGTTACTTCTTGTTTCTTCTTTATTTGCGTGTAAAGTAATAAATTTTACTCCATTATTCATAGCTTTTACTGTTTAAATGCGTCGTTATTAGTAATTTTTTTTAATAATTCAGGCAATTAAGGTAATTAAACGATGCTCTGGTCTGATTTCTGCCAGATTTCTGAGAGAGTGATGTATTTCATTATATGCACTATGAGAAAATATATCAACATTAAATCGATTATAATTTACATGGAATAAAAATAATGTTTCAATAGCATGAGAACAATTGATGTTTTAAGTACGTTATTCAAATACCGAACAAAAAAATTAACAACATTTTAATTTAAAAACTTCCTAAATATTATCATATCAAGAAGCTTTGTGAATATTATTATATGCATCTCCCTTTTACATATTTACTGTTCTGCACTTTCGAAAAGCTATCTGTCTTCCGTTTGAAACAATAAGAAAAATTGAATTTAAACACAGAGAAATAACGATCTAAGGCCGAGCTGAATAACTATAAATGATATGTAAATCAGATTATTTATAAATACTTAAGCAAAGAAAAGGTTTGTCAAACGTACTGATATATGTTATTTACCATATCTCATACGAAATCGAGCACATTTTTAAGTCTAGACTTCACTTTATTTGATTTCCCTTAATCAATTTAATTACTTTGTGATACGTTTATTAAATTTCATTGAGGAGAAATGCGTTTCCTCTCTTGCAATTAATTTAATTAAATCAGAAACGGCATAGTCGTTTTGTTTACAGTGAAATATACCAACCGTTTATGGCATTAGAAATGAAATCCTTTACACTTTTGAAAGGGATGGCACTTTTAATATCGTTGCAAATTTTAATTATTCGATGTAGCAAATTAATTTATTCTTACATGGCTTTTGTAACAAGCTACAGACCGAGAGTTATGAAACTTACTCTCAACCGCAGTTTCGAATATATTCTGCAGAGTTCATTTCCATCAAAATGAAATAAATTATTTATTCTTTCCTTTTTAAACCGAATAATGAATTCCTAAAACCTGCTCGAGAATTCTTAATAAATACTTGATTTTGATTTAACCAAACATTTCGTGTATTACTATAATCTAAAGGAACCTCAGAAAAATAATTTTTGATTAACTGAATACGAATTACTGAATATTAACAAAAGGAATTTGTATTATGTATATGTACGTAAGAAGTACCGTAAAGTTTTAATTATTACTAAGAAATAATCATTTTATATGAATAAAGGTGTTTTTGCATATTAATTGATTTTTATGTACATATTGGTTTCAATAACAGCTGTTGATTTGTTTGGTTTCAGTAAGCCGTAGACTAAAGTAACGCACAGTATAAAGAAGACAGAATTCAATCGGTTGATTTCTCCAATAACGACCTTCGAAAGGTCATTAAACTGTTGGAGAAATTTATAACTCTGGAGAGTGACTATGCATCGAAGTTTTAAGAATAATAAATAAAAATTAAATTTCTACCTCGAGATTATTCCTTTGTCATAATTAAAACTAAAAGATACCCCAGGATAATAATTATAACTTAACGATCGCGAGTAACTTCAATCTACGGTTTCCTGAAACCAAACCAATCAACATGAATAGTTATAATTTGCAACATAATGTACAAAATGATCAATTTATATTCAACAAGGTGTCTGCAGAAAGAGAAAGCGTGTTAGATGGAGCCGAACGTTTTTATATTCAAAGGGATTTCCCTAAATCTAACTAATTCATCGGTTAAGCGCACTCGAAATCTTGCTAGTAAAAGAAACACACGCAAGTTTTAAAAAGGAAGCAACAACAGTCGAAAGTGGAGACAAAAGTAGTTTGAATTTTTTTAAAAAAAGGCTTGGGGCATTACAATTATATTAATCAAAAAAAGAGGATAAAATTGAGAGACTGGCTCAAAAATTACTTGTATTTGAAGATATATGGCATCGTAGATAAATTGTTGTTACCATTAGGTGCTGCCATCTGCTAAATAGAGATGAAGCAAATTTGACATTAATTTATATACATTAGTTTTGAATTGATAGTCTTTTGCTGACAGATGAAAATTGAATTGAGGCCACGTTGAGTTGTCGATATCATTTTGCGTTGGGATCTGAATTCATCATTATGCACCGGAAATCAAGTAAAAATCAAAAATTTGGGTTGCTTCCAATGAATTTTTTTCCAAAAAAGGTGAATATGGTCTCTTCAGCAAGAAAGCTTATGGCTAAGAACTTTTGAAGCATGATAGGCGTCATGATCTCGAATACGAGTAACTGAGGCTTAGAGTCTTCTGAGTCATGATTTTTCCAAAAACAAACCATTGTCGATGCAAAGAGCGTCATCTCTTGAATTTTCTTAGATCTTATTGATTGATCCTCGTAATCAAACATCTCACATGCACACACACATATATATATATATATATATATGCGTGTGTGTGTGTGTGTGAGTGAGAGAGAGAGAGAGAGAGAGAGAGAGAGAGTGAGATTTTAATTTAATTTGAGATTTTTTTTATTATATTCGCGGGACAGAATTGAAAATCGAAATTCAAAGGTGCCGATAATTGAAGCTAACCAACCGCACACAAAAAACCCATAGATACGACAATTCCGCTTGTATATCAAGGTGACTTAAAAATAATGAAAGAAAATAATAAAGGAAACCTACGTATTCCATTCATTTTTGGTGAAAAATATGTGAAAACATCCTTTTCAGCTTCGTAATAAATTCATTCACCAAATACAAAAAAAAATCATTTGCATTTAATTCGTAAAACAAAGCCATGAAATCGTGATATATTAAATATAAAAATTCTTCGAATTTTCTTTCATTTTAAGAAATTTTTTTTAAAAAATTGGCAAGAGAAATAAGTAATTTCAAAATGATGAATTGCAAAATACTTATTCGGAAATGATTGATATTTTACATAAGTTTTCAGACAAAGCTCTATTGGGTTGAAAAGGATGAACTAGCAGAAATATTTATCATTCCAAAGTAATCTATATTCATAAGTAGAAACTGCTATAAATTATTCATTACGCAGTACAAATTCATATGCAGAAGTAATTTATAATAAAAAAAAAGAATTTATGTATAAATAATCTGCAAACAGGCATTATGTATTCGCATTTCGCCAAATCAATGCGTGAGAAACAAGCATAAACAAATTATGCGATTTATTACGCATACGTATTTCAAACGTTTTATTATATTCGAAAAATCTATGAAAAAGCTTAACCTCGTTTATATAACAGAAAGAAGAAATTTTGATATATTTTAAGCATATTTTAAAGAAAATAACGTGAAATAAAATATTTTAAAATGACGAATAGTAAAACATTTAGTCCAAAAAATCATTGATATTTTATCAATTATATATTATACAGTCGCACCTATATATTTCGAACTTCTAATAACGAAAAATGTCCTTATATAGCATTTTTTGAGGAGACTTAAGTTTTTATAATTAAAACTGTTTCTGTACATCGAACAAAATTCTATCTATCGAACATTTTCCAGAAATCTTAAGTTTTCATTATTAAAATTTTTTTGTATAGTTATGTATCAAAATTCTATCCGAACATTTTTCTAATTCGAGCTAATCTTACGTGAGAATTAGAATTTAAATGTGGCTGATTTCTCCACCAATTAGAGTACATGAATGACTGCTTCGATCCAGATGAACGCAAACACAATGATGACAACGAATATGAATTAATATAAAAACCATTAAAAAACAAGTAATTGAAGTGCTGCAATTTGTCCTACGTTGTTCCAAAAACTTATTTCTAACGTTCCTGAAGAAATTTTACCTATCTGAATCGAGGTGAACATTACTTAGAAATAATTCTGATAAAAGATTATGTCCGAAAAAAGACATTAAGAACTACTTTTGCCATAAATAAATAAAATTCTATTTCGTATTTTGTGCATAGACATTGAATGTTTAGTACATTGTTATTAAATTTATAAAATATCATACATATTTGTTGTATATATACAGTGGATTCCTCCTCACAAAGGAGTAAAACAATATTATTAAAAAATTATTTAACCGTACTAATGTATACGAGTGGTGTCGTGACTAGCAAACAGAAAATCAAAACCATTGTTTCAGCTCAAAAGCGCATTGCCTCTGTCTTTTGCGACCACTAAGGGATTCTTCTTATTTTCTATTGATGGAATGTTGATCGTCACTAAGAAACCCTAATATAAATTACGATACAGACGAAAAAAAGAGGAATGTTGACAAAAATAACGTCTTTGTTGCATGAAAATGCACGTTCCCACACAGTCTTAAACTAAATCTTGTATTCATATGCTTGGGACTTCATCTATCACAACCCTGATAAAGAACCTTCAGGTTTTCATATTTTCGTTTATGAATGAGGAAAGGTTCAATGAGTGAGAAAAGTTTTCTCACGTTTCCTTTATGGGTGAAAAAATGTCTAACAATGGGCAAGTGAACGGAGAATTTTTTTTTTTTTTTTGAAAGAGGTATAAGAAAGCTTTTACTCGGCAATCAAAGTGCAATGCGAAGGAAAGTGACTACGTTGGAAAATAGTGTTTGATTTACGTTTACGAATTTGTAAATTTTTAAAAAATATGGCATATTTTCGATTTTTAAAAAACAGAGAACTTTCACTTTCTGGATAACCCTCGAAAAATAGAACATGCGCTTCACTTCCATTCTCAGCATATTTGAATAAACAACTCAATGAATCGAACATACGCTCTCTGGAAGAAATGAAATTGATAGAACAAAGTAAAATTTAAGAAAAATTGTTCCATGTATAGTTTTGCAAAGAACAGATTTAGCCACCAAAGGTACCACATGTGAGGGATGCCTCTACTTAAGGAACAAATCTGTTGGTCCCGACACCTTTGAATAGTATATGTATTTATCTCTTCTTAAGGGACACCTCTATTTAAGGGACAAAATGTCTGATCTGGTGGGTGTTCCTTATGGGGAGGTTTTACAATAGTTATTAAATTATTCACTTAAATATTAGAATTAAAGAAAACGATAACATGGCAACGAAAATGAAGTTTCATTGATTGATTGACATACTCACGTGCTCGCTCCCTCATGAACACAATCACTAACTCATTTATTTATTTGTTCGGAATTTGCTGAAAAGGACTTTCATTGAAACCCTTTACACTAGAACCTCCCATCAAGGGACACCTCTCGGATCAGACCTTTTGTCTCTTAAATAGAGATGTCCCTTATTCGGAAATGTCCCTAACAAGAGATAATGTATTTTGAAAAGTGATAGGGAAACAGTTTTGCAGTTGATTAAAACAATTACTCCTTGAATGGCTAATTAAATTAAGTAGAGTAATTAAAGGCTATTAAGAGCGATTACTACTGGGCTAGGACTATTTAGATCATCCTGCGAGTAAGCTCTGGCTTCGTCTATGTCATATAGGTAAGAACCTATTCTACTTTATCATTTCCGGCAAGCATGGTATAACATATTGTCTTAAAAGGTTGTCACATTTCATTGTAAAAGGCGTTTTTTTCCTTAGTACTGAACCATAAAAACAGTTTTAAAAACCCTTTCATAATTCAAATAAATAATAATACAAAAAGGTTATTACTCTCCCTTATTTTTTTCTTCTCCACTCATTACCAAACGTTTAAAATAGTCTGGAGCCAATAGTGAAATGAAGAAAAAGTCACATAGCTGATAAACTATTTTATTCACATCTACGAATAATCGATATTTAATTCTTATTTATCTGTGACATAGCTAGTCTCTATACGCAACTGATTTAACGTTTAAATATAATAAAGATTTACCTTCGAATCGACCCGATAGGGTTGGTGACCTTAGAAGAATTAAAAATGAGAGTTTGAGTTCTCGATCCTCTGTAGATCCTATATGGATTTATTTCTTAAGTTCCATACTCAATGCTAGTCCGAGAAAAATGTTTTCATCGGATAACTTCAGCTCAGTATGTTTATCACTCACTAGGTTACCAAGCTCTTTAATTACAAAGATTACTCAACTTCAACGTTTCACTGGTTACATATATGCATTTCCTCTACTCTATACATTATACTTCATTAATTCTATTCTAAATTACCCAAGTTACGTCTCCTTTATTAGGAGAGATTAACAATTCGAACAACATCATAAAAAAACCCTAAGTGTTAGTTGAAGGGAAAATCACAATAGACCCCACGCTATAAGGTTAAATTTCATTACTTATTCATTGAAAATATGAAACTGATTACAGAGGGAAAAAATATTTTTCCGTTTCTCCCTGTTAAAAAATGTACTCGTTTATCGAAGAGGAAGAATCGAGTCTCTTCTTTTCCTGAATTATAAATAACTTTTTCTAAATTATGATCAGGTGGCAAGATTGATGTCACATTCGGCTTATTTTTGTCTCTATGCTTACATCTTGTCAACTCGAACAACATCATCAAAAGTTCCAAAAGTGTTAATGGAAGGGAAAATGGCAATAGAGTGCAATACCTATCCTGTTATAAGGCAATGTTTCATTGAAAAAATGAAATGGATACTATAGAAAATCAAAATTTTCCTTTTTCTCCCTACTGTAAAATGGACTAATTTATCGAACAAGTGGAATCAGCGTTCTTCTTGACCAATTTTTTTTCTGAACAATCGTCAAGTGGTAAGAGTAAAGTCACGTTTGGCTTACTCCCTTCTATATTTTTATACATTGTTTCTAAGCAAAACTTAAGCTCTCCAAAATACCATCAAGTAGAAAAATGGTAGTTTTCCCTCAACATATCTAATAATGTCTAGGTCAATGACTCCCAAACATTTTCGAGTCACAGCAATCCTTTAAGTCAAAATTTTTCTGTAGCATCCTACCCTAAGTAAAAGTATTATATATAATTATGTAAGGAATACGAATATTTAAAGTTTGTGAACCTGCTTTAGTGAACAACTTCTTTCGCTTATTTGCTATTATTTTCCATATTAAATGAGTAGTGAATGGCTTGGAGGAGCTTTCAAATCATTGCAGATTTTCTCAAATCGTGCAATCGAACTAGACACTACTACTCTCATTTTTTTTCTTTGTTGATCTTTATCACGGCGACCGCTAAAAACCAAGCTTCACCCAATACGAAGACGAAAATGAGATTAAATTCCGCTGAGTTTTTATCACTTAGAAGAGGATATTCTTTTTTTACTGAAATCCAAATTCTGTCCATTTCATGCTAAAAAAAATTTGCTTTCAAATCCTAGTAGCGAGACAAGTCGTTAAGATTTTTTTTCTTAACAAACAAATATCTTCATCAAAAAATATATCATATTATCCTCTACAATATATTCAATTAAGAATATATATATATATATAAAAACACGAGGCAATACGAAAGCTATTTCAACGAGGGTTAGCAGCAACTCGAGGGCGATGGACCTCGTAATTTTGAGTCTCGGTCAAGTGACGAAGACGACGCCTGAGGAAGTACTTTCGTCTCTTAATTACCATACCACACCAAAGAGAAGACTTTGAGCCTCGACTTATTTAATGTGCATCAGCCCCGGCTACACAGTGGGTCTTTAGTGGAATCAAGACTCCAACTCATGACTCAACGAAAACCGCCGGCCAGGAGTCCATGATCATGACCACTTAGCTGCCGTGGCTGCAAATACCGAATAAGTATGTTAGTTTCATTAAAAATATGAATTTGCAAAATATTCGGCCTCTTTGTGTATTTTGTCTAAAGAAAAAAAATCTGCAGCAGTTAAAAAGTACGAGATAATACATTACCACGAGAAAGCCATCGTGTACTTCTATCATACAACAAAGACGAGTGTTTGGTTCCGATGCCTTCACCCTGTTCTTTTAAAAACCTTGCCTTCAATAAACGTTATATTTACTATACATTCTAATAACTGATTAAGTTTAGGACTCAGATGTTTTCACGCAAGCGGTTACCTAAGAATAATACAATGATTTCACAGAGAATCAAAGTCTATGCTTTGAATAAGTGCCTGTGGTTCTCCATAGCAGCCAGACATGGTACAAACTTCCTCAACACAGACATCAAAGCGCTTAGTCAAATTTAAATTATTTTCGGATGCAAATGTATCACGAATTTCGATCAAGTCCCGAGACTTTGCTCCCGCACGGATATTTTTACAAAAAAAAAAAAGTCTTCCGCGATGTTATTATGTCATCTATGAACCATACACAGCATACCAAAGGAGCATTCTGTTTAATATCCGTAACTTCATCTAGATGTAATTCAACTTCCATGCCCATTACTTTTTTTATTAATTGGTTGCTGATGTCCTCCGTCGTATGTTATATTCTGCGACTAATTATGCCATTGGACAAAGGCGTGAAAAGAGTTTCCCGGCAGACTCATCAACTATGATGAGCGTCATATCTACAACAGCCGGTAGCATAACTTCTGAAATGGTATAGGGTTTCTTCCATTTTGCAATTCTATAAGCCATATTGTAAGATGTTAGCAAAACATTGTTTGATATTGATGCAGTCTTAGAAAACGTATTGTTTTGCTGTTTCAGTTCTTTCAATTGTATGGTAAAGTAACCACCTGGTGTTCCAATCTTATAGAGATGATTATCTTCTAAATGAGAATTCAATTTACTTGGATGAATATATTCTTATGCCGAAACTTTCTTACGTGATACACATTGTTGTTTCTTTTCACCATTAATTTTTATCTACTCAAAACCAAGCTCTAAGTAACCGTCATCGTATTTATCACATTTTGGTTTTTTAACATTTGTACCACTTGAAATAAGCTTGCTTTCTTTATTTGAAATTTCTCGTTTATTACTATTCAAAAACCAATTTTCACCATCGAAAATACAATAACAAAAATCAAAAATCTACTTATTGAAGACAATGAACAAGAAGTAATATTACACTAATGATACTACATTAACTAATATATATCACTTTGTCCATTTATATCACGCGTAGAGTTAATCTATCAACTAACTGAATGGCGCCGAAAAATTTTGGTTCTATGTCCCTTCCAGAAGTTCTTCCAGAGCAGACCAAATCTATCGCGAAGGGTTCAGTCTTTTCAATCCACCTCATTGTATGATCTCTCTTATGGCTATTAGCGTAACAAAAAAAAATTAAACGAATCGTCTGCTCTGGTAGTCTTGCCGATGTGCCTGTATTCATTAAATGTTCCCGTCTTCACTCAGATCAAAACATAGATCTTAAACTCACCTGTTATTTCGATGTCGCAATCTTTTGCCTTGCAACTCCACAGAAATTTACTACACTTCTCCCTTTAAACAGGTATATACAAATACACGGTAAGTGTCAAATTTTTTCATCTCATGGTAAACATTTTGACATAAAATTTTCACACGGTGCTCGATCCTGTGTAAAATCACGACTAATCATGAGTAAAATATGCTATCCTATAGTCCCTATGGGAAGATGTCGCAGCATATTATAGTGCAACGGCACACGCTTTGGGAATCCCTCTTCTAGAGGGTCTGATTTATTATGAACATATAAAGACTGACTGATTGTTTGCTTCTTAAGTTGCTCTTAAAAGCAACTGAAGGTTATTGATGACGGACCTCGTCATTTTGAGCCTCGGTCAAGAAACAAGGTTGACACCTGGTTTGGCTCATCACTCTCCAAATTTCCATATTATCCCGTCCTGAGGACTTAGAGCCTCGACAGATTTAACGTGTATCAGCCCTTTACACAGCGGATCTTGAGTAACATCAGGACTTGAACCTTTGACTCGATGGAATTAAAGCCGGGTGCGAGCTCGTGAACATGACCACTCGGCTATAGCGACAACTATTTAGAGAATGAGATATTAGTTCAGATATATTTCTTATTATTTGAATGTAATAACGATATTTTCAAACATTGCGTGCAATTGGGGGGCAGTGTATATTCAAACTAATTTTACGGATTTGAACCTGAATCAATACCTTATCAAAATATTCGCAATGAAAAACATTTTGAAACCCTTTTGCAATCTATTATTTTAATTATCTGTAACACGAAACATATCGATTCAGATTCAAATATTTAAAACATCATCAAAACAAGCTTTATTTGGTTTATTAAAAAGGTCAATAAATACGAGATCTACTGTATTGATTACGAAATCAATCGTGATACGTCATAAACTGACAACGTTCAAAATGGATACCATTCATGCGTGTTTATCAGAATGGTTCAATAAGATTGGTGCAAATCGTTCAACAAAACAAGAAGCAAGTGAATTGATGATTTTTTCTTCGTGTCAATCTCTCTTCTCTTATTGGATGAATTTATTTTAGGGTGTAGAAAAACGTTTAAAAATGTTTGAAAGCAATGTTTTCTCAGCTTATATTTTTCACATCATTTTCGTACAATTTTCTTTCACTTTTTTTTTGTGTGTGTTAAAGTTGAGTTTCCTATACGAATACAGAAAAAGGGTATTTTTTATCTTACGAAGAAAAATTATTTGTACTTCTAATTTATGCTTCATGTGAAAGTCGTTTTACATTGAAATGTTTGAAAAAGACGAGTGCCTTTTTTTAAAATGTGTGTTTTTCTCTTTTTGCTCCCTTTCGTTTTTTCAATGACTTATTTATTCGAAAAATTTATAGAAAATGAAAAATAAAATTAATATGTTCTTGCGGCTCTTTAGTGGCATCAGGGTTCGAACCACGACCTGACGAAAACAATGGAACTATAGTATATTAAACCAAGATCAGATGATATTGAACACACCTAAATCGATCTTGTTTTCCTCAAACCCACCATTCCCTCGCGAGGACTTTGAACCCTGGCAAAATTAACGCATATTAGTCCCTCTTCTTAACAGGCCTTTAGTGGAAGAGTTATCCGAAATATCGTTGGGCATGAGCTGACCTCCTCGACCACTCGACAACTTTGGTTGCACTTAAAGCAGTAAATTGACACTAAAAATAACGCGTTTGAACATTAAAATATTGATGTATTCTTTGATTTATATCATAAAGGGGAGGAGGAAGTTAACAATTTCGAAATTTAAAATGAAAAGATTAAACAATTTTATATTATTCGATAAATCTTTTTATGGATTGAATTCCGTTAATTTGCAAGAGATCTCCTTGTTATAAAAATATTTGACCAATAATTTTCAAAATAAGAGTGTATCGAATAAAAAAAGAATAAGAATCTTAACTATACCAAATAAAAAGATTATTACATTTTCTTTTTCTACCGTATTAATAAGCAAAAAAAATTAAATTATATATATTTTTCTGTCTGCGTTTTATATTATTTATTTCTATACATCCTCAATAATACTAATTGCTATATTTTTCGATGTTTTACTACTCAACAGCCAATAGCCTAGTCCATATGTCGGCGAGGTTGTTTGAAGTGATTCTCGAGCAAACAGACATGATAATTAGTTGTTTAATTGAATAGATAATGTAAGAGATAAAACAATTCAAAAGAAAAATTCATGCAGATCTACGTTCTACGGATATTAATGTTTTCAAAACAATTTCATTGTCAGGTAATATTAAGTAGCTTTGTTGCTTTTGTTTATGTAGGAGCTAATTATCGTGATAAAGACCAGACGTTGCTTAGGAAGATAGTGTATATATTGAAAAATCGATATATTTATTTTTTTAGTATTTTAATACAGCTACCAACTTGAATTCCTCATTGCTTTTATACAGAGCTAGCATTTCGTGTCTTGGAGGTTTTCCGGTTGTTTTATATCGCTAATTATATGGTTTTAATGTATTTATTTGATCAGATTTCTTATGTTGAATTAATTGTTATGTCTTCGACAAAAAAGGAAAAATGTGTTTATTTAATACCAAGTATATTGTAATTCTCATTTCTTTAAAATTAATGGCAATGGGAAAGTCATATTTTAACATTCAGATATCTGTATATTTATTACCCGTTTTTTCAATTATCTATACATTTATTGACTGTAATATTTATTATCTGTGTAGGCAAAGAAAATCAGATTTTTAAATATAAATAATCATGTATCAGCAACCTATAATCAGTAACTGTATTTAGACAATTGTCAAACGTGTATTTATTTTTAGGTACATCTTAATCAAAATCCTGCATTTTTAACTTTAAGAAATTTGCAGAGTATTTATTAGCATAATGTTCTATACGCACTGAACATAATTAAAGTTTAAAAAAATTTAAGATAAGCAAGGTTTTAAAAATTTTAAATTTTGTATTTATGATTTTGGATTCCCTATCACTTTATTACAAACATTTTGTCAAACTTAAAAATCATTATTTATAATTTAAAAAAAATTCGCACGGTACCGGATATAACCTCATTTCATAATGTGCAAATAACTACGATATGGATGTAGTAGAATTTGAGAGAAAATGTACCAGAATCCTAAGATTTCACATTTTGAAAAAAAAAAAACGTTAATACAAATATTTTTCTCTCAAGCTTGGCAAGGCACAATAGTCAGAAGGACGACGTCGCGAACTCGTAAAAACATTTTTCCCATCTAGTCATGAGTTCGAATCCTAATGCAACTAGACTCACCGTGTAGCGGGGTTGATGCACATTGCATATGTCGAGGCTTCACGTTCTCCAGATTGCATGTTGTAGAAGTTTGAAGAGGGAGTTGCCAGCTCAAAAGTCGTCCTCGTCGCTTGACAGAGGTACAAAATTACAATCTGCCCCAAAATTCCGAGTGTTGCTTCCAGTGCAACGTTAATAAAACAGATCAATTTTAGGCCTGGTACTTCTGCTTATAATTTTTAAAGTTCATTTCCCAAATGTCCAATTTATCAAATTATAATAAACAAAGCATCTACGGAATCAGTGCGAAGCGCTCTATATTGCTTAGCAACAAAATAAAAAAATGCAAAATTTGTCAAAGGTACTTAAAATGTATTACAGCGAAATCGGTTATTTGATAACGAGTTTTATCAAATTTTTATAATGGATTTTTCATTGAAAATAAGAACTATCGTTTGTTTTTATGTGATAGAAAAAAAAACAAAGAGAGAAAGAAAAGCTTCTTACATTTTTTTAAGATCTCAATACGAGAAAATAAAAAATACCATATTTTCAAGGTGACAAAAAAAAGTTACAAATATATTGGTAAAAGATTGTTGAAAAAAGTTTGTGCTATTCGTATTGAAAAAGTGCCTTATGTTGTGGAAAGTATTAGAAAAAGCTGAGATAGTACAGAAATGCTCTCATGAAGGAGAGAAGAAATAAAATTGGAACAAACGAGTTTTTTTTTTTTTTTTTTTTTTTTTCCTTTTTAGCTGGGCAAAAAAATACATATGAAGTAAAAAATAATTAAATAAATAAAATATTCTGTGCAATGAAATGAAAACACTTTCTCAGAAAAAAATAATGATTTGTCTATATATCAAAAATATAATAAATGTGGCTAAAGTATTTGCTTTTGAATTCCCTTAAAATTACGAAGGTCAAATAAGAGCAGAGTTATCAAACATTCATCGGAAAATTAATAATGCTGATTTAATTATTGCGAAAATTAATGACATGTTGTTTCAAGAATAATATAGCTTTTTAAATTTGTTTTACCTAGTAAAATCATGTATGAAATATTTTATTAGTTAACAATGCAAAATGTTGCATCAAATCATAAATTCATCAAATTTCATTTTAGCACTGAAAAATTCAAAGTGTTCGAGCACTTTAAATTTATAATACCGTGACGTTTTAATTATTACTAAGAAATAACCGAGATATCTGGATGCAATCATTCTACATATTAATGGACCATCATGTACATAATAATGTAAATTACAACTATGAATGTAGATTTGTTTAGTCTTAGAAAGCCGTCGATTGAAGTAACCTGCCGTATGTAGAAGATAAAAGAGTTCAGTCCGCTGAGTTCTACAATGACGGCCTTCGAAAAGTCAAAAAAACGCTTAGATAATTGTATAACTCTGGAAAGTATGTAATAAAATCTTAAGAATAATGAACAAAAATTAAGTTTCGATCTCGATTATTTTTTAGTAAAAATAAAAACTTTACGATACTCTGGGATAAAAATGAGAAAATTTCCATTCTGTGGCTTTCTACTGTCAACGGTCTCCTGAAATCAAACATTCGTAATAATGAATAACTGTTATTTACTACATTACGTACATAATTATCAACTAATATGCAGAATAAATTTTATCTAGACATCTCTGTTATTTCTTAGTAATAATTAAGACTTTTTGATACACCTCGTAATTGCGATAACACTTTAGCACTGGATGTACAATGACCTGCATGTGCTTCATGGCGGAACTCTGCCTACTGCGAAATATCAGAACGTGATTCCTGATCCTCAACTTACACCATGATCTGATGCTGTTGGTGATTAACTAATTCCAATGGATAAAAAAACTCGATCTCCCTATACCTTTGATTGCTAATGAATAACTTTAAGATCAAGATTTGGAAAGAACGGAATGGCTACCTCGATCTCCGGAGCTTAATCCGATAAAACATCTTTGGGACTACCTCGACAGACAGGCGGCTGTTTAATGCCCTCCACCAATGTCGTTAAATTAGCTGGGGCTAGGTTGCTCAAAATGCTTTTGTTGCTTCTCATTCTACTATCCGACAACTTTATTCACTGAAGGAAAATTCGTTACCACCAATCCGTTACAAGTGTAGGTGGACACTTGCCTCATTGAAACCCTTGCCAGTGTAGCCCGAATCCAGTTCGAGCAACTACTACGTGCAATATTTGTGATGCCCGAAGTGACTTCGGGCAGGAGAAAAATTAACGTTTCTATTTTGTGAAGCCCGAGCTGAGTTCGTTTCTACTTAAGGATACTTAATTCACTATTTTCGTAATAGATGGCATTAGTGGTCCTAGTTTTTTACCGATTACGACTTCAATCGAGGGAGGGAAAATGTGAGTGCAGTCAGATAAACAAAGACACACTTGAATTGATTAAAAAAAAAAGCAGAGTTTCGCTTTCTCCGGTTGCTTTTTAGTGAGTTTTTTTTTCAAATAATTTTCTTTTTTCACAATGTCCGATTCAGACACTGATGTGGAATACAGTTTAGGTATTTTTAATTAATAAAGTATTAATTTTAATTAATTAAATAATTAATTAATTTTCAATTAATAAGTCTATTTAAAACTTTATTTTTGTAATATAAAATCATTTTCTAACTTTTATAATAATATAAAAAACAAAATTAAACAGTCAAACAAATTTTCCATTTTTGGTCCATTTTTCTGAAATATATGTCGCAGTTAAGGGGTTAATTAATTGTTTCACTAAAAGTACTGTAATTTATTTTCTCATCAGACAGGCAACTTTTGTACACAAAAAAAAGTTATTCTTCGTTTGTAAATTAGGCTTGATGTCTTCAAATTGTTAAGATAAAAAAATTGTTCTAGCTATACTTTTCCTAATTTCAGATTTTTTTTCTGTTAATTTGCTTACAAATTACAAATATCCGTTTTAATTTGTAAGCAAATGAACAAAATCCTTGATTATACTATGACGTTGTAGGTCAATGTATTTCACTCTAATATAAAACATCAATTACTGAAATATGTTTATAATCTTAAAATTGATGAATTTAACAAAAACAAGTCCAAATTGTCCAAAAAATAGGGAAAATGTTATCAAAATTATAAAAAAATAAAAAATAAATAAAGCGGTATTTTCATATCTACTTAAAAAATTTGTAATTAATCAATTTTAAAAAATGATTTGACGGGCCATAGTACTAGAGAGCTCTTTAGCTATAAAATATTTAAGAATTCTTCCCGTGAATATTTAATCAAAGAAATCGATAGATCTTTAATTTATGGTGAGATCTTAAGTTTCATCTGAGTCAGTCTTGTGTGTAATACGATCTTAATGACGAGGGATCGAAATACGACCTTTGATAACTAACTCTTCAGATCCTAGACCATTAGAAGACTTTATCGGATTTAAGATTATTTAAACTAGTTATTGAGTTACGCATAAACTCAAGTGTGTAGTGTGAAACCATTAATTTGTTCAGAAAATAATAACTGATTTCAGGAACAAACAGTTGTTTTTGAAAAATTTAGCACTTCGTGTGTTGGCGTTAATTTGGTGTCCTCTTATATCGATGTGTTAGGACGTCTTACAACTTTTATCAACAAGAGCTAACATTTTAAGGTTTCGAAGAAATTTTGTCAACAAAAATGCGTGGGCATAAAATAAAGGTGTGTTATATTCAAAAGATTGACACAATAATACATTATGCTTTTAATAATTGCATTTAGTTTGCTTTTATATATAAGGTACATTTACATTATTAAGATATAATTTAATATTTTATCGCCTATTTTTATTTTAATATGCGAACAGAATATTATTGTCAGTTTTAATAATTTATCGTTTGCACCCATTTTAATATTTAATTTAATAATTGATTTTTTCGGCAGGCTGTTTTCATTCTTTTTGTTGTTAACATTGGCAAAACCACAAATGAAGAATGCATTAGAAATTTGAAAAATGAATACTTCATTTTTTATAGTATTTGCTCCTATGGAGCCTGGGACTTGGAAGTACACTTGCTTTAGGCTGTTTATTATTCCTCTCGAATAATTTTACTTTTTTGAGCACTGAACAGGGAAACAAAACCTTAGAAATAATGATACTTACAACAAGTCATGACGAGATACTCTAGTCACGTGCTTATACTTATTAGTTTAACTAACACCTGATAACTCTGAAAACATTTTATTCTACAGTACATTGTATAGTCACAGTTTTAACGTTGCGCAAACATTGTATAAGGTCCACTAGGAAACAAGAAATAGTGCACTGAAATGAAGACTGATCGTTAATGAAACACATGACGAATGCATTCAGCGCTGTATCACGAAATACCAACTTCCGAATCCACTCGAAAGATCAATAAACTTCTAAATTCACACAAAAAAATCCGATTGTGAAGGGTTCGATAGGTGCCGGGTTATAGAATGTACCGATCCACTCACTATCTACCCTCAGAACCTAACCATCTTTAGGTAGGAAAGGAAATCCCAACCCCAAGGAACCCAGATGATTTTTTTTCTTTCCCATGGAATTTAATGTCCACGGGTAACTTACAACCGAGATACCATAATGATCCTTTTCTATTTTTGACCCTCCTTTTTGTCAACCAGTTTTTATCTTTATTCACATATTTTTTTCAAACGTCTGAATCACAATTACCCCCTATTTTGTGCTGCATAACTATATCTGGCTCTTGCGCCATTGAACTTCACAATCACTCATTTACTGTCACAACTTGCTACTCATTACACTGTGCAATTTATCATTGTTTTCTTCTTCTCTGTAGCAACGGAGTTTAGGTTGTAGAAATCTTGATGAAATACGCTGAGCAACAAGAAGCTGCAGGAATCAAAGTAATGATGCTGCAAAAAGGACGAAATTTGGTATCATAAACACGATATTCGCCAAGCGGGCAGGCTATCATCAAATATTTCCTCAAATCTTCACAAGAACGAATGTTTTCGGTGTATTTATTTAGACTATTCTATAACTGTATTTTTTTTTCAATTAAATTATTATATTGATTTTTAAAACATAATTATTTGGTTCGTAAAGAGTAAAGCTGTCTTATCATTGTCTTAACTTTTTTAAAACATATTTTTCACTGAAAACAGATAAATTAATTTCCGCACAGCACAAATACCACACGGAGCTTACAGAAGTAAGTAAAACAAACGAAAAATATAAAAGAAAAGAAAAAAACTATTTACAAAGCAAAAGTTAGAAAATCAATGAAGTTACACAAAACCAATGAAGTTACAAAATCAAGTCATTGAAATTACGAAATAGTACCAACGCAGCTTTACTGGCAATAAATTGAGAAAAAATTTGGAAGGCAGTTTATTTTAAGAGCATGCAGTGGGACTTCTAAACATTCTTTATTTACAGTTTAAAAAAAAAAAAATAATATGTTCATTACTTTGCACACCTCCAGCACTACGTTCGCAAAATTTAGAAAAACACAGGTTAAATAAGTAAAGGTATACGTTAAATTACAATGACCAGAAAGAAACAGCGTGTTTTCAAAACTTGGATAAAATTTATGGCGTGACAGCCTATGTTGAATGATAGGGGAAATTTTCTTTCTTCTTTAACATGTAATATGCCGACACTTTTGCGGGCTTAACACCGACACTGCTAGTTCATTTAAGTCGGTTAAGCGACACTCTATTGTACTATAACAGGGGTGGGCAAATAGCGACCCTGTAAGAGGTGTTTTTTTCTTTTGGCCCACCAAGACAATCTAAAATCTGCCTTAAACTGAGATTTCCTTCCCATGCGTAAAATCATTCGAAGTCTAACTAGGTCTACTACAAAGTCAAGCCAGTGAAGGCAATCAGTTTCCTTGTTAGGAAAACAGAAAGTATATAAAAGTGTTTCTATTAAGATTAAGCATCATCAGTAGAGATTAAAAAACGAGGTCACAGAAAAATTTCACAACCTGACGAAAATTGAGCCTTAATTCAATTCGATCTCTCATCCCATCACTATTGATAATGACACAGCACACAGGAACGGCAGCTTAAGCTTATTGACATGAAATCAGATCACAATGAGAAATAAATGTTTAACGCTGTAACATTGGTTGACTTTTAAAAATTTTTGGCAGCTGAAAAATTTTCATGCATAAAAGAATTAGTGGGAAAATGTACTCGATATTTGGGTCTACATATATTTGTGAGCATTCATTTTCTTGCTTGAAGATCAACAAGTGTAAATACAGATGCTCTTTGACAGACACGAACCTGCAGGCTGTCATGAGAATTTGAACAAGCGTCACGTCTGATTTCTAAAAAAATGCAGAAAAATGTAATGAAGTACATTTGTGTCTCGCCAAATTTATTTTAAAATTAAACGGGCTTGCAGCTGTAAATGATATGAAATTAACTCAAAAAATAAATTGCATAAAAGTACCATTATTTAATCTAATTTATATTTATTTATTTTTTAAGGCAATTTGTACCATTTTCTGAAATGCAGATATAACTAATGAATGCAATTATTTTAAAAGATACAGCCCCCCCCCCACACACACATACCACCGATAGCCTCCACTTCCACTAAGTTGTCCCCGATAAAAAAAAAAAAAAAAAAAAAGTGGCCGCTGTAGCCTAGTAGTCATGGTTTCGGATTCGTGGCCGTCGGTTTTCGTTCAATCGCGGGTTCGATCTTTGGCCACCAAAGACCCATTGTGTAGCCGGGGCTGATGCACGTTAAATCTGTCGGGGCGCAAAGTCCTCCCCCTATGATGGCGTGGTGTGGATGTTAGGAGAGGGGGGTGCCAGCTAGGTGTCGTCCTCGTCACTTGACCGTGGTTCAAAATTACGAGGTCCGTCGCCAATAGCCCTTGTGTTGCTTCTAGTGCGACGTTAATAAAAACTTAACTAAACTAAACCGAGGCAAAAAAAACAATTGCATATCCCTGTTCTATAAATCGATAACCTTATAATTATGGTACAAATAAAATAATTTGAAAATCTGCTTCACAATCTCAATTATTCTATTAAAAGTTTCAAGCACATATTCCGTATTTGATAGTCTTTTAGTGACCATACTAATGTCTTGACACAAATGCACGGAATGACTTCAACTACCATCATCCAAATCAAATACCCACCGCTACCAATGTCAACAGTGGAGAAAATAGCAACCAAGAAAAAGTCGTCGATGTTTGCCAAACACGCCAACCACCATCGATCGTAAAACACACAGTTCCAAAGATCGTTTGCAAAAGATCAAGCACTGCCAACTTCCAGAATCCCGGAGAGAAATACCTTCCTTTCAACCCTATCGCATTATTTGGTCATCAAGATGGCGACCTAGTTTCGAAAATATTTGCATGGCACGCTTTTGAATTGGAAGCGGCGTATTTTATAATCTTTTGGCCATCATCATCTCTAATGACTATTGAGGTAGAAAGCCAAGCCACTTTCTGCAACAAACTGGCTCATTTAATACCGGCGCTCAAGTAACAAGTAGAGCTTGAAAGAAACTAAAACGGAATACTATTTTTTTTAAATTTGTTCTTCTTGTTTCTACTTCTTGTTGCCAGATCGAAACTTTCCAATTCGTGAAGATTATCCATCATTCGTTTTGCGGAGAGTAAAATTCATTAATCAAAATTCTTTCTTTTCTTTTTTTAGCGAAGAGGAAAATCAAAATGGAAAATTTTCTTTCTTGGGAAAACTTAGAATAAGATATACGACTTGAAGTTAAAGAACAAAACGAGTAAAAAAGAAATTATAATAAATAAATTCTTCAAATAAACCTTTTGGAAATTTAAATATTGAAATGCAATTCTATTTTTACCTCTATCTTTCTTTTTTCTTTACTTAACTTTATCTCTTCATCATACATAAAATGTTTTTTATGATTCAGTTTAAATTGTTTTTCGTTCTCGGATGTTAATTTCATTAGTAATGTGTTTCCTTTTGAATAATTGTGATAGGGGATACAAAATTAATTAATTTTAATTAAATGCTCGTTAAATGTGATCTTCCTTTATCGAACGCTAATTAGTACCATAAAAACAGATTCTAAACAAATAAAATGTTTTCTGGGACTATTTAATTAGAATTTTAATAATTACTAAAAAAAATTGTTAAGTTTATCACGCAAATTGTTGCTAATTTTCCATTAAATACTTCATAATAAATGGATTTGAAATGAGTGAAAATGAAGTTTTATTTGTAATGCTTTCACATTTCCCAAATAGGAAAATTTGTATTATGCTTTAATTTAGTTCAACGTGGTTTTTCTTGAAAAAAAAAACTTTTACCTTGAGCCTAATTAATACTATTTTAATTCCTAGCTATGACTAGAACGATTAAATAGTTAATTTAATATATTATTTCTTTTTTTAGACATATGAACAATCTCGGAATTTGATGAACCACAAAAATTCCATTTAGTTCAGTGAATTAAAGTATTTTTATTATAAATATTAAGTCTATCGTAAATGTATATCCATTTCTGAAATCAAAGAAAATAGTACATTTATCATACATTTAATAATACATAGCGTACAGTATAATTTTTGTTGTTACTTATGACTTCTTGCTAGCTTGATGGTAATTTGTAATTACCATTTTTGAAAAATTCCTTGTCATTAGAGATGAAGTAGTTTTCTAATTGGAACTACTTGAAGAAATATTATTACGGGTAGAATTCAAGTTTGTAGACATCTGCTTCAATTTCTCTCCCTGCACAATTTTTTATTTCAAAAAATTGTGTAGGGACAAAAATAGATGTTAATCGGATGATGCTAGGTTTGGAGAGTAGGGGAGGTGGAAGTTTGGTAGGCAGAATTTCTCAGACATGCTCAGGGTTTTTCTGACATTACCAAAGCAGCATGTGGACTGGCATTTTCATGATGTAGTGTGATGCACTTTCTATTGAACATCACCAACTTCTTTGCTTTTAGTGTTTTGTTTAAATCATCAATTTGCTGATAGTATCTGTTCAAAATGAGTTTTTCGTTCTGTTTCAAATGCTCGTCTTAAAATTCTCTTCTTTACTTTTTACTTTTTCAATAAACAATTTTTTCTTCACTTTTCACTTATAACTTAGTCTCATTAACAGTACTTTTCTTACTGTTTTTTACATTGAGTGTTGTTACTCTCATTCCTTATTTTTCTTCATAACTTTTTTAACTAACAATGTCACGATTGTTATTTACATTTCTTACCTTAGTTTACTCAGCAATTAACTTAGTTTACTTTCTCTTGTCATTAAAGTTCATATGAGATTAGACACACTTTTTAGTAATAACAACAACTGCTCTTTATTGTTTCAAAACCCTTCAAATGATGATCAGTGCAGTCTACTTTTAGTACGCAATCACCCCGCGTGAGCTCGTTGTTTACATGTGTTCTACTTGGAGACTCATCCTGATCTGATCTGAGGGGATTATGTGACATCTTGCACTCACCCCTTTACAAAAAAGCACCCTCTACAGGCGGGCTTTGCTCAAGGGAGTTAACACTCAAAATGTATTGGCCTTGTACGTCCTACCCTACACATAGTAACATCTTTTATTCAAGCTCGGTTCAGAGGTGGAGGAGGCAGGCTGTCTGGGCTCACAATATTCTTTTTTCCTTACGATGTTTTCGTGAATAATCCACTTTTCATCGCTTGTCATCATACGGTTCAAGAAGGGTTCCTTTTTGTTTTGAGCAAGCAAAGGTGTGCTAATGAAGATTCGAGTAAGCAAACTTTTCTCAATTCATAAGGCACCTATCTTGAATATTTATAGACCAGTCAAAGTAACGACGGAAATTACATTGTATAGTAAGTATAATTAAATGTAAGAAAAATGTGTGTGTTTTCACTTCACATACACCCAGAACTTTCTGTTAGGCCTAATTTAATATTACCCCCTCCATTTTTAGAAGACATATTGAAGAGTCTCACAATTGGATGAATCGCAAAAAATTCATTTAGTTAATTTAAGTAACGTATTTTTCTATAAATATTATCATCCCATTTAATTCAGCATTAAATTTGTATTTTTGTATAGTTTGTCTTTTCCCTAATGATCTCATTTTTTGTTCATATTTTTGTCAATAGATGACGTTATAAAGTTACACGATCCTTATTAGTCGAAAATAAAAAAAAATACATTCATTTATTTACTAGCAACTTCATACTAAATCAATGGTTTCAAATAATGCAGTAATTTATGTAAAGTTTAATCTCCTTTAACACGCTGTAATCTGGGTCAATTACAGTATAAATGAGCGGTTGTATGAGTTCAGACATCGATATGAATTTTCTGCGTAACGAACATTTGTGTTAAATTGCAGATTAACTTATTTATTCAATAAAATAGATTTATGGCCATGTATGATATTTCAGCAATAAGTAAGTCTGCAGCCTATTACAAAAAATACAACAAAAAATAAAAGAACTTTTAATATATTTAAATAAAAGAACTTTTAATATATTTAAAAAAATTTCATTTATTGTTTTGTCAAGTGATCCTTAATGGATTATTCTTTTTTATTGGAATTTTATTTCTTTTTAATTTCTCGCATGGTAGAACTTGTTTTATGTGGCCTATTTCAAGACCCTGTTGTTCAAAATAACTTAGTTATAGCTCTGTTGCTTCGAGGCTCTTAGAATTCTCAATTAGTGCCAGATACAAATTTGATTGTTTTTACAATCTTATACTTTTTCATCTAGAACAGGCCTGGTCAACCAGCGACCCGCTGAGAAAGATCATCTGAAAAAAATTAAACTTTTATTGTTCAAAAAATACCAAAGAAATATTTCCAATGAATAGTTCGCATCACATTTCATTACTACGGGAATTTCTTAGTTAATTGGTTTAATTATCGTCACAATTTTTCTTCTATTATTTTGTTCAGAAACAATTACAAATTTGAGCTTATTTTAAAAAGCTCGCAAGCAGTCTTGTGTAAGGAGGTGATACAAAACACTATATTCCCAACTTGCAAACCTACTGAAGAACGCGGGGAGGATAGGCGCCGCACTGATCATGCGAAATAGCAGAAGCCAGTCTGTCTCCAGCAAATCAATTAACGAGTATTTGATTCAGAAGCGTTGGTTCCAGGCTGATTGACTGCTCAGTGTCTTTTAATCGTTGATAATTTAGCACCAGCATTTTGTTGCAACTGCAAAAGAGATTTGAAATTGTATTTCGTACAAATACATTTATTACAAAAAACAACTCCCCTTAATTTATTGCAGAATGTTCTTGATTTCTCTAAATGACTCTGGGGGATTAGTCTTCGAGAGAGGAAAATAGTAGTTTTATCACGAGAATTTGAATTGGAGCTTAAAGAGCCAAAATGTAAACGAAATGGTAAATCGAATTCAACACAGACATTTACATACATACATACACACACACACACACACACACACATATATATATATATATATATATATATAATATATGTATATATTTACATATATATTATATATATGCACAGACATAATGCAGCCCCCTGAATAAAAGGCGTTTTCAAAGAGCCCCGCAAAGACTTTTGGGTTGGATTAGCCTGATCTGGAACATGGATCCTCAACCCTATGACCACTGACGGTTTTACGTGTATTCGCTACTGTATGATCACAAAGAAAAATTAAGTTTTTCAATAACATGGTATGAAAAGTTTTCATAGTTAGTAAGTAATTAGAGAAGTGTCAGCATATTTGCTTTAGAAAATATTTGTAAGTGATTATACGTTTATCATCTTGACGAGATTTACCAGACATTCCAGTTTGACTGAGGCTGTCCCTTATGGTTTGACATTTTGTCCTAGTCACTACTTAAATTTAAAAAAAACTAAAATACTCCCTCTCCTACTGCTGTTTGAGTCATTGTTTGTAGATAACATCAAGCGTAGTGTTTGTGTTTGTGAGAGTGATGGTGAAGTTTAATAGCGCAAGAGCTATATATGGCTATGCTGCACCAAATGAGATATAACTGGGGTCAAAACGCTTAAAAAAATGGAAAAAAATCTTGGTTGATAACAAGGAAGGTCGGAAATAGAGATAGATTGCTAGAATATCCCAGGGGTGAGTCATCTGTGTTTCCCAAAGACAACAAACCCTATGGAAAAGGAAAAATTATTAGGGCGTTTTAGGTGAGTAATGCTTGTACTTGCCTGAAAAAGGTCAGCCCCTGAGGACAAGGTCGTGCGAAGGGCGTAATTATTTGATCTACTTTATGGTTCCATCTACGAAAGGGAATCCTCTATCAATGGATATCAAATGGGGTTAGTTATGCTTTCATATTTGAAAAACTAAATGTGCCATTCGCCTCACCTACATTCTATAATAGGCTCTATAAGGTACTAAATAGTTAGAGATCCTTATTCTAGAACATTTTTTACAATATTTTCCTCTGTTCATGTCCCTATATCTGGCTGATCATTATCATTTGTTGATCACTGTTCAACAAAATCATGTTATGTCTGCCGGATTAGCTCCAATTTTGTTTCTATTTTTCTCAAATTCTCATTTGTAAAGCTTTTGACTACAACTTGACTCTTTTTAACTGGCATTGATCAAATGTTTTTTAAGTGTTCATGATAGTATAAGTCCTTAATTTACGCTTACACTCAATCTACATTATTTTTAATTATTATGGAAATTCCTTAAACAAGAAATAAAATATAAATTTTAAAATGTGAACTATATATAAAATGGCTGAAAGTATAGCTAACCTCATTGACCGTGTAATCTAGAAAATAATCTCAAACAAAAAAATAACAATAATAAAATAATAATGATTCAAACTGGAACATTTAACTTTTCAAGATATGGTGATTAATACATTAAGATATAAAGAAAAAAAGGTGTTAATGTCCGTTCTTAACAGAAAGTCATGACATTCTCTGAACAAAGGATTAATACGAATTTCGTGGAAAGGAAAAGAATTATGACGATACAATGATATCGTAAGCGATTGCTTGTTAAAAGAGCTACTGTAAAACCTTATCCAAAGCAGACTCGCGTGTTACTGAACCACGTGTTGATTGGGTCAGACTATATTATTTCAAAAAATTATTTTTTTTAAATTAAATAAATGCAGCAAAACATGTATATAGGGATTATTATCTTGCATAAATATTCAGTAGCCATTAAATCATAAAGATGTATATATCAATAGGTGTTTCATAACTAGATTCAATAAAATTTGGTATACATCATTTTGTGACGCTGTGAGATTTATTCCATTCAAATATTTCTTCTGCACATATTTTATGACAATTATAATTTGATTTTTTTTTATTTTGGTGGTAAATAAAGTAAATTTCATTGTTATAGTAAAATAGAGGTGTAATTCAGAATTGAAAACGATAAATGATGCTTAGTAATTAAAATCAAAAGAACAATTTTATCTTGGCAGTCCTCAAAAACATAGTATCTAAAGCATTTTTTTTTGGAAAAAAAAATTCTAAACACTGTATCATGCCAACAATATTTTTCTAAAGCCTATCAGAGCCTACCTCTGTATTTGTGCAATGCATATTTCCTTTACATAACCATTTCCCTTTCTAAATATACTTTAAAAGTCTTGCACATTAACAGACGTGTCCAATGAAGTAGAAAACTAAAAGGAAAATGTAGTTATGTGAATATATTTTGACTTCTTGCATTCTATTATAAATTGTCCGTCAGCAATAAGTTTCCAGCGTTCAGAAGCATTCAGTTTATAAATATGTAATCTAATATATTATGTAATGACGTCCACTATGAGAGCACATATTTCCTTTTTCAAAATCACATTAAAAACTGTGGATGTTTTAATGTTCTTTTAAAATGTAATTCTTACATCTTTTACTTGTTACCGCTCAGCATATTTAAGCACTAAAAACTATTACTTCTGCTTTTTTTCTTTTTTTTTAAACATACTAACACACACAATTTGTTACTTTCCATAGATAAAATACGCTTAATCCAATTTTGAACAAAAAATCTGGAAAAGATGCAAGCGTTGTTTATTATTGTTATAGAACATTGTTTTATAATAAAAAAGACGATGACTGGCGCTGGGTGACGAGTTTTCTGTGCTCTACTGTATAATTCATAAAGAGACGGGACACTCCACATTTGTATAGTTTTTTTCTTTCTGTTTTCTCACGTTGGTACGTCTCTTGATAAATGGTTGTCGTAAATCTTCCCTACCTTCCCTTCATTGTTGATGATCACGTCATGGTATATCGGTCTATTTCTGTCGCTAACATAATATTTATATTACAACCGAAAATATTTACTATCCTTTGTAGTTTATTCCCGACACTTTTTCCCTTTTTTCATCAATATATTCTTTTATTTATTGCTTCTTTTTAATTCTCATAAAACAACGATTACGTATGTGGATGGAAAGAAAATTTAATAAGCTCATCTCCATATTTCATATACGAGGAACCCCCGTACAACACAGTTGATACATTCTGAAGAAAATACTGTGTTACGCGAAATCATAGAATTACTGCAAAGAAAGGGAGTTCAGTTCCAAAATTTTGAAAAACATACCGCAGAGAAAGCGGTCTTTAATCCAACATTTTTGGGACTCAGGCTGTTCTGGATTAGCGATTTTACTAGGTTACAGAGCATCGCTACAGTTTGGAAAGGGATACCAAAGATAAATCACGAGTGTCCGACCCGTGACCCACGGAGCTGGGTCATCTGAATAAAAATTTAGATTTGTACTATACTTAAAAGTACCAAAGAACATTCCACTATGAGCCATTTGTACCAAATCCAATTACTATGGGAATATCTCAGGACATTGACTCAACTTTCGCTAACATTTTTCTTCTATATTCTTGTTCAGAAACAGTTACAAATACAATACAATGTATTTCAAACGACACACAATGTATCCCTAACCAAAAAGACCTACTGAAAGCGCGCTTATGTTTTACTAGAAGTAGGGCGGGAATTTGAGGTACGGATCAATAGAAGAATCAAGAACATAATAGAATAATGCAAAATAGCAGTAGCCTCTCTGTTTGCAGCAAGCCTTGTACATTTGACCCAGAAACGTACGATTCCAGATAGACTGACTGCTTGGAGTGATTTGATCGTTAGTGGTTTAGAACCAGCACTGTGTTGTAACCGAAGGACAATTTCTTAAGTTATATTTCGCACAAATATATACATTTAATTCAATAAAGTATACTTTTCCTTAATTTATAGTAGAATTTTCTTGATTCTTCTAATGGGGCTCGGGAGGATTAGTCGCTTTCGGCTAACTGAGTGATAAAAGTACTATTAGCTTAAACCTGATCTAGATAAAAATTTAAACAAAGGAAGCATGTATTTAATGCGTTTACGCATATTCTGGATCAATGTAGAATGAAATAAAATGTCAAAAAAAATTTAATTGGCTTTACTAATTTCAATTAACAAATGCTAAGGATTTTTAAAGATTTATTCTGGTTATAAAAGGCCTTCGCCTTTGCGAGCCCATTCGACGATAAAACTTTCGAGCCTCAAAAAGGTAGCCATCATCTTCCCAGTCTGTATCACCAAGATGAATTTTAATTAGCGTAAAGTAAATGTTCTTCCGAGTTCCAGGCTCCACAAAATCAATTACTGTGAGAAAAAAAAAGAAAATACCTTCTTCAAATTCCTAATGCATTTTTATTTTCACCTGCAAAACATTCTTAAGTATACAACCAACCAAGTTATCAATGTTAACAACAAAAGGAATAAAAGCAGACGATTCCATCATAAAAAATTATTAAATTAAATATTAAAAGGAGAGCAAATGAAAAATTATTAAAGTAGACAATAATATTCTGTTAGCATATTAAGAAAAAAACAGATGATAAAATATTAAATTAAGTATATCTTAGCAATAAAAATATGCCTTAAGCAAACTAAAAGTAATTATTATAATCATAATGTATTAAAATGTCAATCTTTAGAACCTATCACCCCGAAACCTTTATTTATGCCCATGCATTTTTTTGATGCCTTGTCCTCAAAACAAGAACATGTTAACACGTGTTTATAAATATGCGATAACATCTTTATAAACTGGCAATTGCAGAATTATGCTCAAATGTTGAACATTAATTTAATTGAATACTTCTGCATTGAAGAAAAACACAAAAGCGAAATTAATTCAGTACAGGGATAATTGGAGTAAGTTATAACTGGCTACGTTCTCTCTTAATATATATATATATATTTGTCACATACTTACGCTTACTTATTTTATTAGCATTTGAAGAACACTTATTGCGCTTCGAGAGCAATTTACTGTATAGTGCACTGCATGTACACTATTAATATTATGCAAACATTGATACGTAACCCTCAAGAAAAAAAGAAATCCATAAATAAAATGAAAACTTACATTTACAATAAATACTTGACGAAAATGCGAGCAGCGCTGCGTCGTAACCTAGAGGTCAAAGTCTACAAACTCCCGAATCTTTCGAAAAAATCTGTTAGTGAACGGGCAAATCTGATAGGTATCGGATTAAAGAATGTACCGAACCATATAATGCCGGATTAAAGAGCGCTGACTGTATTTATTTTCATAATTAACAGAGATATGTATATTAAAGTAATTTTCATCAAAAGTGTTACTTATCAATATGTATTACACAACGGAAGCTCTAATTTTAAGTAAACGTTCTGTAAATCTGAGTGTTGCTGCATTTAAATTAAAGGGTTTTGAAACCTATGATGCATTTCCCGTCTTTCAAACTGATCCAAAACCTGTAATTTTTATTTTATAGCACAAGAGGAAGTGTCTTTCAAAAGTTTTATTTCCGCCAGATGCGTTGCAGAGCTACAAGATAATTTACAAAAATGGAAAACGGAATCACCATTTCTAAAACAGATTGAATAGTATGCAACCATAAAAACTCAAAGAAAACACAAAGTTATAAAATTTATTTAATTAATATATGGAACAGAATGGCTTTCATTCTGTATAGAATTATAAAATTCTGCATACAAATTTGGAGCGATATGCAAACTCGAATGAAAAATACTCAATGAGATTCATTATGCATTTATAAGTAACGTGTCCAATTATTTTTTCCTCAAAATATAGCATCTGCTTATCTTAGGTAAAAGTTAATGAAATGGCTATGTATTTTTCTTTCCAACCAGGACATGTGCTAATTTTTAATTAATAGTTATTAATATGACCACTTTTTTGCATTCGAAACGAGACATCTGACAATTTTTAGGTAATAATTACTACTGCGACCATTTATTTTCCTTCTGAAAATAGAATTTCTGCTAATTTTCTTGATAATAGTTATTAATACAACCATTTATTTTTTTTCCTGAAAACGAAAAATATGCTAATTTTAGGTAATAGTTATTTATACTTGTTTTTCCCCACAAAGCGGGACCTCTGCAAATTCTAAGGCGAAAGTTAATAATATAGCTATTTCCCCCTCAAAGCAGGACATCTGCAAATTTTTAGGTATAAGTTATAGGTAACAGTAGTTATCAATATCTGACTATTTTTTGGCATTCAAAACGAGATATCTGGTAATTTTTAAACAATAGTTATTAATACGACTGTTTATTTTTTCCCTCTAAACATAACATTTGCTAATTATTGAGTTATTATTTTGCTAAGTAATTATATGAGTAAATTATCATAAGGACTGTATTAACTGAATGAAATGAATTAAACTGAACTGAATTTTTTTTAAAAAACTAAGTATTTATTTTTTTTTAAAAAAAGTAGTATTGAGATTTTGAAAAGTATTACTTCAAGAATCATTTTTTTTTCCCTAAGATTTGTTTGAATTTGGCGTAAAACGTTATTTATGAGTAATTCTTTAAAAAAATGGTTTCCTAAAGCAAATTATATATTTTTTAAAGGAAATTAATTGAATGTAGTATAGAAGAATGTGTTTTAAAATAAATAATTTTCCTAAAATCAGTTTAGATAAGAAATTTATTAAAATTTGTTTCTCCGTAACGAGTTCTAACCCACATTTCCTATTAACTAACCTATTGGGCTATTTTACAACGATATTTAAAATGAGAATCTCGCTTTGTGACAGAACCATAACGTATGTAAATTAGCGTTGCTATCATATATACTAAGGTAATGAATAGAAGAAGGAGATAGAAGTATTAAGAGAAAGTCATGGAAGGCTATAGATGTCAGAGCACCTACAAGAAGGCAATCAGAGCACGTCAATTTGAATCGGATCTCATTGTTCGAAATCTACTTGAATCGAATGCATTTTTAGAAGTCTACTGCTTAGAGTCTACAAGATAATTAAGTATCTTTTATTATAACATTTAGTTGAGAAGAATTAAATTAACCGCTCCATATATTTCAGTTATTAGCCACTAAGGGACTTTTGTATCGTTCAACCACAAATTTCGTCCCTGACCACTTTTCAGAATCTCTGAGTCTAGTTAAATTTTTGGTGCTTGACTTTGTTCTTTACCATGCCCATGATTAACTTACAGTGAGATAGCTAAAAATCAATGAGGCTTTGCACTTAAAATTAAATGTTTAAAAATGCAGGAAAACATTTAAATTTTGTTGCAGATAAAATCCAAAGACATGTTATGTATTTTGAGATATCTGAATTAGCTAACATGCCATAGGCTACTAGTGGTGAGAGTGGATAAGTGGGAACGTCAGAGCTCTATTGGTGGAATTAGCTGTTGGGATTTTCAAAATCAAGAGATTTTAATATGTTTCGCAGAAAGTTGAATTCAGAAGAACGTGAATAATGACGTGATCATTTTCGCTTTTCAAATTTTCTCGTCTCAGAGAATTTTCATGACAGAAATTTTTTGAAGGAGATTTTTCAACTCAAATCATAAATTCTCGTTACTACGCGTGATCAAATTTCACTTTTCAAATATTTTCCGCTCAGAACATTTTTCAAGTTTGAATTTTGCTCGAAAACCCTTTTACAGTAATTTTCTAAGGGTCGCAATGTCACGTGAGTCAAAGAATTAACTTCCGGGCTGTTCCCTGTACAAGGAAGATGCTGGAGGTATCGAGCTCATTCTTGGATGATACCGTTTCCTGTAAACATTTTTCTCTACACATCTCTCTGAATCGACTGCAATACATCTTAAATCATTTCTCGGAATATTTTCAGCGATTTGCTGTTCATTATATCGATATTTCTTTTTTACTTAAATGAATTGCTTGATCATTAGAATCTCCATTCCTTCATATCAGTGAAATAAGAAGGTTTTGCCGCTTTTTGTTACTCATGAATTTGAATATTTGACATTGGGGGTTATAAAGTATTTCTTAACATTAAACGTCTATTGCGACGCATTGAAAATCGAATGCGTGAGTTCTATGAAACTTCCGATGAGATACTTAGCATTAGCATCTATAGAGAGACGTTAAAAATATACTAAGCGAGTTTTTTCAGACTTTAAGGGAGAGTTTTAACAATAACGCTTATAGCGAAACACTGAAAATCGATTATGCGAGTAATGTCCAGAGAAGTTTGTAACATTAACATGTATAGCTACGTAATCGAATATGCGAGTTCCGAAGAAATTTTTAACAATGACGTTTATGGCGACAAGTTGAAAACCCATTTTGGGAGTCCTAAGTTCCGAAGACATTTTTAACATTCACGTATAAGGCGACAAATTGAAAGACGACTTGGCGAATCTTGTCCAAAATTGCAGGAGAAAATTTTAACATTAACATCCACGTCGATTCATCGAAAATTGATTATGCAAGTTCTGTCAGACTTTCGGAGAATTTTTTTTTCGAAGACATCTAGAAATTCAAAGCATCTCGACATAAAGTAACTTTTTATAGCTATTTTTTGTTTATTAAAAAATATATATTTATTATTTTTAAGCATCTTTAGTTGCTAAAGCTGGTTTTTTTTTCAAAATTTTGCAAAGAATAATATTTTATACATTATTTTTAAACTGACTGATTCAAAGAATGAATAAACTGATTAAACATTTTGTCTCATCATTATTGAGTATTAACTACATCTTTTACAAACCAACGAAAAATAATTCATCACACAATTACTGATGAAAATCGGCAACAATAAATAATGCAAGAAAAATGTTTCAAAAAGATCGTTTCAATCATTCAAACGATTACTAAAAGCATGTACCTAACTTCAGTTATTAAGAACCACTATCAAAGTAACAGCAAAATGTGATTCAAAATACATGTGTAAGAAGGAAAAATCTCTGTAGAATAATACATTTCTCTTTCTTATTTAAGCAATAAACTTTTTTCTTTTTCATTTCTTTCTTTATTCAATTTGCATATTTACTTGTAATTCAGTGAAAAATCTTAAGACGAATAAATAAACCTGATAAAAAATAACAACATAAATATATATTTACATAGAATACTACCATTATAAAATTAATTAAGCCTTTTATTTCGCATAAAATTAATCTTGGAGATTTTAAAAACTCTGTATTATTAATGATTAATGTCTTACTCAAATCTCTCAACAAAAACAAAATTTATCTAAATTTCTTTAAAAGAATACTTTACAAGGATTTGCTTTCCTTCCGAGCTTACAATTAATTACTGTAATATACAGCCTGCGAAATCACACAATTAAATATTTAATCTCACATTAACATGCTTGATAATTCATTTCTCTTTAAATCCTTCTGAGCGCTTTCCGAGAGAAATTACTTCTACTTTTACTCAAACCACAATCCTGCAGCACCCAAACCGTGAACTCTTAATTTCCAAAATAATTCATCTTACAAGAATAGGAAAAACAGACAAGTTGTAAACAATTTAATCCCTCGATATTTTGTTTGCTTTTTTTATTCTATCTTCCAACCACTACCAGAATCCAATGCAAATCGAAAAACGTCTCTAAAAGTCGTTTATTACAACAAGCTTACGTTTAATCTCGGTCAACCCATTAGAAGAGATTCTTCTGGCGAAGCATTTGAAAACGTCTGTCAGGCAAGTAGCACTATTAATCATCGCCCTTCGGAGTAGGTTAGCCTGATAAATGGAACCTCCAGGCTGAGTTCGATCCATCAATGAGAAATAGTGTTTGAAGATTCCTTCTGCCCACCCTCCCTCCATAAGTTTGGCCTTTGACCCATTCCTACACACAAGAATTAAGCCAATAGAGATGAAGAGTTTGATCTGTCTGTAGCGATTGATAGTCGATATACTTTGAGGAATATATATTGGTACTTGCTACGTTTTCATCTGATGTTAGATAATAGTAATCTTCAAGGTGTTAAAGAGGAAATGAGTCTGTTAATAACTGGTCGCTTTCCGGATACCATATAATGAGTCAGCGAACAGAAATTAACCAATGGATTAGTCAAAGCAATTATTAATTGATACTTTATGATGAATAAATTGATATTTTGCTCTGCATTTCCAACTCTTAATGGATGATAATAATTTTCAAGATGTTAAAGAGTAAATGAGCCATTTTTTCTCCCAATATTAGCCGCTTCACGGAAACATATAACGAATCAACCACTGGATTAAAATTAGCTACTGATATTCGATACGCTACAACGAATAAATTAATATTTTGCTCTGTTTTTTCTGCTGATGTTAGATAATAATCTTCAAGGTATTAAAGAAAAAATGAGCCATTTTATTTATTAATAACTGGTCGCTTCGCAGTTAGGTAAATATAAGGATTCAACAGAAATTAACCACTGTATCTGTTGTATATAATCGATGCATTCTACGAAAATTATTTAATATTTTACTCCGTTTTCATTAAATTTTAAATAGTAAATTTAAAATGCTGGAGGAAATTATCCGTTTTGTCTATAAATTACTAGGCACTTCCTGGATACGTATATGAAGTCGGCAACTAGGTATCAACTTCAGGTTTAGTTGTAACGACTGATAATCTATACTCTATAATTAATAAATTGGTATTTTTCTCCCTGTTTTTTATCTCATTATAAATAATAATAATTTCGAGGATTTAAAGAGGAAATGGGCTATTTTTATCTATTAATGACTGGTCGGTTCCCAGTTCCAAATAAGGAAACGGGAAAAAAACAATGAATCACTTGTATCGATCTATAATGGATACATTCTATGAAGAAGAACTAGATATTCTACTCCGCTTTCATCAGATTTTAGATAATACATTTAAGGTGTTAAGGAGACATCAGCTGTTTTATCTATTAACGACTGGCCGCTTCATAGATACTTAAAAGGATTCAACAAACAGAAATCAACCACTGCATTTGTCACAGCGACCGACAATCGATTCGTATTGAAGAATAAATTGATATTTTGCTCCGTTTTCAACTCATTGTAGATAATAATTTTCTGGGAGTTAAAGAATAAATGGGCTGCATTACATGTTAATGACTGGAAATTTCCTCGGATATTAACTCAGAATAAGCTAATAGAAACCAAGCTTCTTAAGTCTGCCCAAAGCTATTGATAGTCAACCCACATCGAATGATTTCGTTTTCAATTGATGATAAACAGTTTAAATCGTTGAGGTTCTGAAGTATGAATGAGTCTATTGATATCTTGAAGATAAAGTGCTAATGAATATATCCCGAATTTTCCCTTGAATAGACAATAAAGGGCCTTCTCATTAATAGTAACCAAGAAATGTTACTGTATTGCTTCAGCGAGAAAACTCCAGTAAATAATTTTATTGAAAATTTTATCTATAAAAATAAGATTCGTTGATCTAGGAAACCTTCCGAAATTTCTCTTTGATTTTGACAGTCTGAGGGAAAAGTAGTGTTCTGTAACTTAAATATCGAATGCTGTAACTTTGGGCTATATTGCAATTTTCCCTTCAGCTAACCCTGGGGATTTTTCTATTCGAATTGTTTAAAATTAAACTTCGTCCCAATAAAATAAAACGGGACTTATGTGGATTAGATAGAAGTTATGAAGTGTAATGACCGGCTTAAATAAATTACATTTATAAGTAGCGATGATATGAATAATAGGGTTAAAAAATTAATAGTTAGTTAATGGTTACCAGAAGTAGTTAGAATGATAATAAATCGAAGCTAGACGTCGGTTATTGTAATTCTTGCTATAAGAAATTATCGGATGAGTCCTGGAAAAAGTAAGAAGAGGGTTCCAGAATCGAACTATCAATTTGAGTTAATCTATTTACTCGAACCCGTGTGAACAGGTAAGAGTTGATTCAAATTGATATACTAGCGCTTAGGAAGTGAACTGTGGCCACAGTAGCCTCGTGGTTATCGTCGCGGACGGTGTTGTTTTC
This sequence comes from Nephila pilipes, assembly GCA_019974015.1. Classification (NCBI taxonomy): domain Eukaryota; kingdom Metazoa; phylum Arthropoda; class Arachnida; order Araneae; family Nephilidae; genus Nephila; species Nephila pilipes. The sequence continues at coordinate 225,697 of BMAW01052015.1, read as the reverse complement.
ACCGAGTCGTGGGTTCGATCCTTGAAGCCACGAAAGACCCGGTCTATAGCCAGGCTGAGGCACATTAAATCTGTCGAGGTTCCAAATTTTCCCGAGGATGGGCTGTGGATGTTTGAAGGGGCTCCAGCTTAGGTGCTGTCCTCTTCACTTGACTGAAGTTCAGAATTAAGAGGTTCTTCGCCAATAACCCTCGTGTTGCTTCTCAGTGTGACGTTAAAAAACCAATCACAATCACATAGAAGACTACAGAAGTAGACTACAGAGCAAGCAAAAATTAATGATTGACCTTTAATTTTCAATAAAGTTAATAATAATTTATGAATAAGTATCATTATTGGATTATCTCTCTTTATTACACTATTTGTTATTCTTTCTAACAAAAATTAGTAATGGTAAACGAAGATAATAATGGTCTTCACAATGTATAAAATAACAAAAAAGTTTGATAAAATAAAAACATCTCAAATGTGATGAATTAATTTTTTTTCTCTTGTCTATTTATTGAAAAGTTGTTTTTTCTTCTTACAGATTTTTTTTTATCTTTAGAGATCGCGTTAATTTTTTGGAGAGTTTATAATCTCATTCCACACCTTCCACCCTTAATTTAAACTATTATGCTTTGAAATATAATAAACCGAAAATCATCTAACTTTTGTGCAGCGTTTACGAAATTGTTCATAAGTTAAACAAAAATACTTATTTATTTAGCAGAACACGATTAGTAATGTTTGAAAATGTTAATCCGTATTAGCAGTGTAACACCTTGATTTCATTTATCTCATTTATTTGTGCCATTACTAGGTAAAAAAGCTGAGTTTCAAATTAAATAATGAAATATTGAAGGAAATTAACTATCCTTTATTCGGATTCTCCAGTATTCAAAATTCATTATCTGGTTTTTTTTATGTGCAGAGCAGGTCGCTACTCACATCCCAACCTAAAGACTATAAATCCTAACTTACCTTATCCTGCTTTCAGAATCCGAGTCAGGGCCAAACTTAGAATCTAGATCCTACTACACGTACGCTCACAGCCTATTACTGCGTAATAACATCGAATTATCAATGTGTCTTCTTGTGAGAGTAAAAGTAGGTCTATCTTCGACAATCTACTCTAAATTTCTCACTCTTACCACCGACAGTTTTATTAAACTTTTCGCAGCTTATAAAATGCTATATTTTCAATCTTGCTCATTACGCATAATTATTCCCATGTGGCCACTGTAGCCTAGTGGTCATGATCGTAAGCTCGCAGCTGGCTTTATTTTCGTCGAGTTGTGGGTTTGAATCCATGATGGTGATGAAACCCGCAGTGTAGTGATGCACGTTTAAAACTGACGAGGCTGCAAGTCATCCCGTTGGCGGGGTATAAAGGTTTGGAGAGAGGGATTCTAGTGTAGGTGTCGGCCTCGTTTCTTATTCAAGGTTCAAAACTGCGATATCTGTCGCCAATAGAAGGCCAGTTGCTTCTAAGTGTGACGTTAATAAACACTCACACAATCAATGCATCTATATAAATTTATGTAAGTCATGATTAATTTATTAAAGGAGATTCCAAAATCAATTAACTTCATATGAAAGTCCCCAGGTGTTAGAGGGAAATACGCGAGAGAATCCCGTTACAATGGCTCCAATAAAAAGTACTTGTAGGAAAAACGAAAATGATTTATTATCACTCTTTAGTTATTGGGTGTTACGGGTTTTTTTTTTTTTTTTTTTTGCTCATTTTAGGTGCGCAAGCACCATTTGACTTACTCATTTCTACTTTCTCATCTTTGGAGTATAAGATTTCATTATTCAATTCTACCGTAATTTTTCAGTCTAATTAACTAATTCAGTCTAATAAACTAATAGTCAATAGCTACTAGATTCCAGCTGAAAAGACGTAAAAGAAAGACAAAATACATTGTTAACCACCAAAGAATAGCTAAGGTTCTCTCTTTCTCTTGAATTCCTCTTAACTCGTCAATTCCTTGATTATGATCTAATAATAATGTCTGAGCTTATCAATACATTCTAGATCAGATTTCTACTCTTCTCGATAACACATATTTTCATCTTAACATTTTAACTGAAATTCCCTTCACTATAAAAGAGTAATTACGATGCTTCAATCCAAACTACAAATATCAATCAGCATGTCGTTATCATTTATTACTCTTCTCTTTCTTTCGACTGTATTTCATTTATATATCTCTACCTCTACTTCAATTCACTTCACTTCTAATCTTTATCTAATTTGCCTTATAACGTTTCATTTTGGTTGAGAAGAAATTGTAATATTTTTGCTATTCGAATTACAAAAATGTCCCCTAAGTTACTGAAGCGAAAATTACGAATAGCTCAACGTACCATCTGAAAATAACTATATGATTTAATTCGTATGTGTAGAATGAAGCAAAAGTTGAACAGCTGGTGACATGACAAATATTTTTTCAAAAATTCTTACCACTTGAAATTTGTATTCATACCAAAAAAGGTAGGCGTGTACTTCCAGGCTCCCTCACTCTACCACACTTTTAGGTTATGAAATTCCGCTTCTCGGGGAACTTAACCCTTTCGAGATTTTATACCAGTTCCGGCTAAAAACTATTTGGGCACTGAACTATGGAATCTACTCTTGAAAGACGTAATCAGAAAATCATGAAGAGTAGTTCAAAATGCTTTAAGGTGAAGGCTTTGCAATAACTATCATGATTTAATTGCTTGGTGAATAGAAACATTTTAAAGGACATAAAGTTATCATGAGCTGTTATCATGAACGATTGATCTTTTTCTCAGTACTTTAATGTATTTGTGCTAATGGCGAACATGATGTGTTCATTTAAAAACGAAGGCAAATCTTCGTTTTATTAAAATTTAGTAGCAAAAATTTATTATTTAGAAGTTGAAGTTAAAATTCAATCATGGCAAGTGATTTAAGTTAAATCAAAGTGGCTCAACCCTAGCAATTATTTTGATGGGGAAGGGGACAGGATTCGGTAATCCAATCTGGATGCTGCAGTCTGTGACTGAACTTGGAAAAGAGTTTAGTCTTTTCTTGGTGCAGGCGAGAGCGCGTTATTTGATTGGCCTACACTTAAAGTAGCATTTCAATTCCGCCGAGAAAATGTGTTTGGACGAAGTGAAAATATAAAAAAAAAACGATCTTCGAGATTACCTCCTTATTTCGTCAACTTGCGAGAAAAAACAAAATTTTGTGCTTTAATTGTGTTTTCTGTTATCCTTAGTTTATGATTTCAGCAACAGGTTTGTAACATTTATGTAATGTCCGGGTATTCACAATGATGATACTTCGGTTTATTCGAAGTTATTTATTCTTATTTACAGCGATTATGTGCAGACACTTAAGTATGAAATTAAATAAAATCGTAAGTAGTATCTTGATCCAATAAGCGTAAGTAGTTCATTCCAGTGAAGTTGTGCTCCATGCACTTATTTCGTAAAACGGTTTCAGCAGCGATATATCTCAGACACTCCGAGTGCCTACTCCAACCTCGTAATGGCGTCTACCCGCGCAAACGTCTTATTTCCCCTGGATGAATGTCGCCGAGAAGTAAGATGGTGGTGAGATGTTCTTTGGCTGCGTTCTGGGCGATTAGACAAGTTCGATTTCCACTGCCATAGTTTTTTTCTTGATATGTTCGGCAAATTAAAAGGGAATAGAGCTGGAGACATGGAACAGCTTTAGCAAGAAGACATTGTAATATTGGTCCTTTTCGAGAAGCTTTGGGGATTTTCTACTTAAATTGATTAGAAGAATTTCATCCAATAAAATGAAACGTGATTTACGTAGATCAGATTAAGATTATGAAATGTACTGAACAAATTTGATCAGATGCATACATAAGCTGTGAAAGTATTTAATATTTAATTTGGAAGTTAATTCATGATAACTGGTTAGCCTATTGTAATCTAAGAAGTGATCAGAGGGATCTTCGAAGAAATAGGAAAAGCGTTCAGTAATCGAACCTTCAGTTTCAGTTATTTTACTCACTCGAGACCCTGTGAATCAGTAAGAGATAATCTGATATAATATTTAAAAGAATAGTCCAGATGTATTTAGTCAAAGTAGCCGTAGAGAGAGTAGATAGCCCACAGAATTTAAATATTGTTACAAAATTCTTCCCGTGTGTTGCCATATATACGAGCGAAATCAGTTTAACTCAAAGGATAAGGGCAAACGACACTTTATTTGCAAATCTTCAGGACAAGACGACACACATGTTGCAGAGCTTTGACAGTCACAACACAAACAGAAACACATCACTTGTACGAATTATTGACACAGGAACAAAAGCAGTACTTGTAATGACAGTCACATTCGTATCAGCAATGTTCAGATTACCAGCTCGCACTGCGGATAAACCTACACAGTATTACTTTGCATTTAAAAATCAGACACCAACAGTTCCCGGAAGGCTCAATTCCCTTCAACCAAATCACTCGGTTACGTTTCCGATAACTTTTCGGCAGATCCATTTCCAAAGACTAACCAACTCCAGTTGATATCCCTATCTATCTCTCCAGCTTCGCATGTCTTCGGAGTTTTTTGGCTCTCCCGTCAGGCGTGACATCACATGGAAAGTTCAGGAAAAGTCTGTAATTTTCTTTCCAGTGGAGATATCACCTAAATTCCAGCATTTTCTAGAAACATCCTTTTGTCACCAAAGCTTCCAAATTTTTTACCGAGTCGCCAAAAGGGTCACCAAGACTAAAGGGTTATTGCTTTAACTTTCCTTGGCAAACTGACGAAATCTCTAACGTCTCGTTTCCTTTATAACAAAACCTTCTCAGGGAACAATTATCTTGAATACGTTACAATATTCATAACTTGAATAAAAATAAATGGATTTGATAATCTGTGTATGAATTTCCATTCATCGTACTATTTTCTCTAATTTTTATAATTAAAATTGATAATGAAAACTGAAGATAACCAAAGAATGTTACAATTCCACACGCGCTAAACTCCATTTTTTTAAAATAAAATATTACTATTGTTGCTTTTTATTACCAGTAATTTTTTTTGAATTTTTCTTTGTCAGAAGAGAAAATATAATGCCTATTAATAACATAAATAATATTTAAATTATCCCAAAAGAGCGACTATTTTTTAATTGTTCAGGATATCTCGTCTGTTTCATTATTCCATAAATATTAACCACTCAGAAAATGAAAAACACGTAACACTTTATGATAAGCTAAGATTAGAGGGAAACTTAGTTTTATAATATTTTCAAATACATAAAAATTAGTTGTTGTTTTTCTACTATTATTATCTGCACTGAACAATGAAAAACAAGCCAAGTCAAAATTCGTTCATTAGAATAACTTTAAAAATAGCAAAATCTTTGATGAAAAACTGTCATATTCGATTATTAGCATTAATGGTTCTTTTTCCAAACTGGAATTTCGTAAATTAAAATTCTGTTGGGTTTTTATTTTATTTTATTTTATTTTTTTAAGTATGTTCAAGGGACTTGAAATAATTACGTTTGAATAGAACGTTTAGCCCTGTTAAAGTGCCACGTTTAGACGTGTAACTTGAACAATATGCTGTACAATTTTTTCAAACTTTGTTTTGCAACCAAGAAAATCTGAAATTTCCTATTTTGTAGGTGGATAATAAAAGCTTTCTGAAAACAATAATTTCATATTCGAAAATTAACTACAAAAAAAGTTGCAGATAATTTTGAAAAAAAAATGACTCAATTGCTCTTGACTATCCTTTTTAAATATGTGTGCTTATTTTCACTTTATAATATCTTTTAATAAAAGTTTAAAACACAGTGCAATAAAATTGATATTATATTTCTAAATGACAAAACATTGCTGTTATATATTCCTAAATGAAATAACTTTATATTATATATTCCTAAATGAAATAAATTTACTATTATATATTCCTAAATAAAATAAAACTGCTTCTTCAAAAAGATAACAGAGCCTTACGTGTAGACAGAAATTTATATTTAATAAATATAGTTACAAAAAGTAGTTATAATCACTTTAATGAAAATTGATTCAAATGTTCCTGACTTCCCTCGTTTAATAATTATTTTTATCTAATAACCTTGTTTTAATTGAAATTAAGAACGAAGTAAAATAAAAGAAAATGCTATTATATTCCTATAGCAAAATAAAACTACTTGAAAGACTTATAACGGCTACAATATTTTAATAACATTAATTATCAGTCTAAGATAATATCACGCACACACACACATATATATTTACATATTTGTGTGCGTGCACATTGTAACTTTGTATTTTGTATTTCGGTCGATGAATTTAATTTTTCAAACTTATGCAAAACCTTTCTGAAGCTTAAATATACATAAGTAAATGTAATGCAACATTTTTCTTTAAACTCATCTTATCTGAAAATAAACTTCAAAAATGAATGACTGTGTTGCCAGATGCAACACTAAAACGCTAACGATTTCTGATAAAAAAAAAGTTATTTAGAATAACTTCTTATCCATTTTATCCACAGTTCCGGCTGAAGTATTAAAATGACAGTTTGATTTCAAGAAGCAGAAATAATCAATTTATAGGGAAAAAAATCCACCATTTGAAGAGGCTTTTTTCCTGTCAACAATTGAAAATAAAAGCTCACAAACAAAAACCGATAAATCCTTCGAAATCCAATTTTCGGTCACTTCGTTTCACTTTTCCGGGTGTTTTTTTTTTATTTATTTATAATAAATAAATAATCAAATCCAAACCGGCAAACTTTTGTTTCATTTCTTCCAAAAAAAAAGTACAAAAGAACATTTTTCTTTTCAAAATGTCAAATTTTTGTTGCAAAGAGAAGATAGAAAAAATTAAATGTCTAGGATTGTCGAGATAATAATCGTACATGTGCTTATTCGTACAAATATCTTTCTTTTGTTTTTCGTCTCACGATTTAGAATCTAGAATTTTTAAAAATAATAAAAAGAACGTGAACAAAAGTTACAATTTTTTCCTATCAAATCAAAATTGTTCGTATTACGAATAAGAGACAAAGTCGAAACTAGAAAAAGATAAATAAAATATCTGAGAAGAAAAATGTTTAAAAAAACAACATTTTTTTTGTATCGTCTTCAATTAAAATAGGATTAAAGATTTTTGTTTAGTCTCATCAATCATCAGTCTAAAGAACAAACAAAAAAAACTGAAAAAGCGTCTGTCCTTTTTTACTGGCCGTGTACTGTCAAATCGTGACAGTTATAGTGCTGTGTAGATAAAAATTAAGCTTCTTCTGGAAACTTTGTACTTAAATCTTTTCACATTTAGAGGATTAACATTTGGGCAGGAGATATTTTCTTTATTCTATTACTTTCTTTTCTTATTAAAATTCTCTAAAGAAATGTCTCAGCTTTTTTTTTTCACTCTGTTTAAATTATTTTTTATCTTTTCAATAAAATCAAAAATAAGCTTAATGAACTAGCTTTAAATATGCTCTATCAGATTTAATCCTACGCCAAAGAAGTTAAAAGTTAGCATTCAAGTTAAATTATACGCTTTGCCGAGCGCTTCGATCTCCTTAAAAAGGTTAAAAATGAAAAGTATTTCATATTTATTGCACTTGTCGAAAACGGTTTTTTATTGTTTGAATAAGCATATTCTTACAGATTATCTACTCTATAAATATAGTTACTTAGCTTAAAGTCTTTCTGAATATTTTCTTCCATCTTGAATACCAGAAATAAAAATGGCAGCAAAGGAAATGGTGAATCGTCAGTTTTTTTTTTTTTTTTCCTTTTCTAAATTCACTGTTCTTTAAAATTCTTCTGGAGTGAATATTTTATACTTAGTCATAAAAGAAGTTTTGCCTTATTTCATTGTAAAATATACATGTTTCTGTTTAATATTTTCGCTGTCTTTTAATTTTTATTTTACTTAACTGGTTTAAAGTATCATAAAATATAAACAGTGTACTTGATGTGATTTGCTATTTTTTTTTTTTTTTTCTTTTTTTTCCTTTATTTAATTTTTTCTTGTGCGTGAAGTTTTGAGTATAAATTTAATTTCATTAATTTGTTTTATAGTTTCTTTCATTTTCTCTTATGTAATGGAACTTAATGCTTTATTTTCTGTAAATGGAAATGACATTTAATAAAATGTTCAGAGGATAATCAGCAGTATATGCATTCTAGTGTCTTTTTTAACAGTTTTTGACTTTTGTTAATTTCACTTTGAATCCTAGATAACTAAACATAACTTGAGGCTCTATCTCTCTCTCTATCGCATATCTCCCTTCAATAAACATGTAGGGGACATTAAATGCATTTGATTGAACTGAAGATATCTCTCAATAGATGAAATGCATCTATGTAGATTAGATTAGACCAGGGTAGACCAAACCGCGGCGCATTGAATGATTATAAGTGGTGCTTCAGTCTTGAGTTAACCATCGTGGTGTTGAGTCTTGAAGCAGAGTTTTTGCGAAAGCGATTTCTATATTTGTGTTTATTTTATTTTGTATGACACGATGTACATAATTGTGATCTGTTGGTTCTTTTTCAACATTTCTTAAAGTTTTGTACTTTCCAATGCTTTTTTTTTAAAAAAAATCCATTTTTTTTTTCAATCGCAGAGCAAAACAAAATGACCAAAAGAAGCGCAGAAAGTAATGGTAGGTGGGTTTTTTTAAGGAACAGTAGGAAAATTAAGTTTTTATTACAAATTGATCATGAAAACCGTTTTACATTGTTTGAGGAAGTACTTTTTCACATTACAGAAGACATGATCTTTACAGATATCATAAAACATAGCATTGAATTTACTTAGAAGGAGAAATGTTTATTCTTGGGTCTGAGTAGCGAAAATAATATGTGACTAAGAAAAAAAGAAGAAATCAGATGGAGACAAAATATATTTGCTAGAGCAGGTTGTGAAGACTTAAAAATGATAATAGCTCCATTTGAAATTGCTTTAGTATTGGCGGAAAAAAAAAAACCCTTTTTTTCAGACAAAGAAGTTGTTAAGCTTTGTCTCTAAATATTTGCACACTATCTTGATGATAAAGTTATTGAAAGGAAAGGAAACGAAATTGCTATATCAAGGCAGACAATTGAGAGACGTATCGAAGAACTCTCTCAGGATGTATTTCAGCAATTGGAAAACATGTTATTTATATAGTTTTAAAAGAATCAACGGACGTATTTCATATTTCGCAGTTAAATATTTTTATAAGATGAATTCTCATGATAATTTTAATATATTTGAAGAACCTGCTAGTTTGGAGTCATTGCATGGCAAAACTAAAGAATAAAACATATTTTATAAAGTAAAATCATGTCTAGAAAATCTTAAAGTAGGCTGTTGCAAACTCATCAGTGTGTTAACTTACGAAGCAGCATCTGTAAGTAAAGTCAATGACACTGTTTGAATTTTTTCAATCGTCTATACCAAAATATTATTGCATCATACAGTAAGAGGTGCTGTGAACGAAAACTTTCAATATACAACATGTTGTGTTGCCGGATGTGAAATGGGTGAATAAAATTAGAACAAAAGAAACTAAACATACAAAACTTCAACGAATATTGTGAATTGTTAGATGTGGAATATGGTAATCTTAACCATTATTATGAATGTGCTCGATTTTCAGAGGGGAAGTTCTGAGTAGAGTTTGGAGGTTGAAAAATGTGTCTAATTTTTAATCTAAAAAAATGTTAGTTTTAATGTTGTACCTAATTTTTTGTAAAATCAACTACTTGATTAAAGAATCCTATTATTTGACAACTGACTACTTGATTTTGTGCTTCCAGTTGATATCACTAGACATCTCAGTGATCTAAATATAAATCTACACACAAGGTGAGAATAAAATTTCCTAGATTAGTAAATAGCATCAGTTCATTTGAAATGAAATTAAAACTTTTCATCTCTCAGTTAGAAAATGAGGATTTCAGTCAACGTCTATGCTTGAAAATGTGTTGAGAATAATAGCAATTTGATAAAATATATTGAAAAAATCAATATATTGCAAATGACATTTGAAAGTCGTTTTCATAATTCTACTAAAAAAGAAAACTGTTTTCTCACCTTTATTTACCCGTTTTCACTTAGTGAATAAAATATAATGCAGATGCTTAGTAACATACAAATAGAAATGGGTGATTTAAACACAAATTCCTTTTAAAAATAAAATTTGCTGAGCTATTTCTAGATCAAAATGCATCTGACGTAATTAATTTCTGTCGTTCATTATTATGCGAACGTTACCCAGAACTAAGAACATTTGAAATGAAATTATATATGTCACTTTGAAACGACATGCAGATATGAAAAAGCATTTTCATCCATAAAATTGATTAAAAGGAAATCGAGGTCGTGAATAAATATTCAAATTTAAAGAATTATCTAATGCTCTCGGTAATAAATTAAACACCAAACAATAAGAGACAAGCAAATTCCAAAAAGGCTCAAACATTTCATTAATAGTAAGTAATATTTATATGCTGTAATAGATATTATTATAATAGTATAATGAATGAATTAATTAAAAAGTTAATTATGTGTATAAATATACTTCTATTAGATAGGTTATTAAATATACGCAAAGGTCAGAACTCCTTCTTGCAAGCAGAGAGAACAGATAAATCCAAGTTCCAAGCTGATCTCACTCTCAGTGACAACAAATGTAGTTTAGAGTTATCTCCACCTAACTAGACTTTCTGAAACTTATAGCACCATTATGAAGCGAGATTTCGTACAGGGGATCATTCATGACTGCTGTAGATTGTCGCTTCATTACACTCTACATAAATAAAAATAATTAATTTAACTGCGTGATTATGTTATTCCTTTCTCTCTCCTAAGTGAAGCAGATTCTATCCTTATCTCTATTATCCAAACCCTAACTCTAAACATAACATGATATAAAAGAAATACTCGAATTACATGGTACATTTAAACTCCTCTGTCAAAAATTTGGCACGTGGCCTGCAAGAGGTTGACCACCCCTGGATCAGAGATTTTGAAGTATTATGAATAGAAATTAGGAGACTTGTGTACATGTAGTGAAACGTTTAATACTTATTTAGTTGGTTGGTGATAACGATAGTGGTCTGAAGGTATAAATGTGAAACATGTATAAGACCTGGATTGAGTACGGAAATTTAGGCGTGAACTCAGAAAGGATATATAAAGGGTCAAGTTTTCGAACCCTCGTCTATAAAACCTCGTCTGGAATCCGATTGGTTCTGTTAAACAAAGATTAAACTATCATATTACTAGTTAAATCAGACGCGTGTAGGGACCGTTGCCACAGACAAAGTAGGTTTGAGATTCACTTTCAATTTTCAACCATCTCTGAATAAAATAACTTGATTATCATCACTGTGGGATTTCTATTCATTAGATTGCTCTTTCATAACTATTTTAAATAAGGTTAAGAACAGAAAGTAAAGAAAAAAATATCGAGGCATTACAAATTAAAATCATTGTTACTCTATAACCAATCATCCAACTCATAGAATACGAATTAAAAACAAGTATTGGTTTATATTTCCTTTATTTATTTCAAACAAATCGGTGCATTAGAATGTTTCATTTTAAGAAAATGGATGAGTAGTAAAAATTAGCGTTTGCACTCCGGACATATGTTAAAAGTATGCTTTCCACAAATACCCCTGCCGCAGAAGTTGCACTCGTACTTTGTCATTTGGTGTATCTTTGGTGAACAAAAAAATACAAATGCGGCGTTTGCTTGCCACAATTTTAATCGTGCCTTCTGTGAGCTTTACAATATTCAAAATATTCATAATATTTACAGGGTTATTCAAAATGAATTATCCGACTTGAAAATTCCATATTTTTTTAAAAAATAAACAACACAGAATGATAACTAATTCATGAACATAAAGAGAAAATATGTGGAAGTCTTATACTGTGAGAAATACTCGTAAAAGTTTCTCTTGTGTTGGCAGATGTGATAATGGCGTAGAAAGCATTTTGTATGCTGTCATTCGCGTGATGTGTAATCACCGTACAACTTGAGCTTCGTAAGAAATATCGAATTATTCCACCTGAGACTCAAAGTATTCAAAGCTGGTATCATCAGTTTAAGAGCATTGGATGTCTTCGATATGGAAAAAGTTGAGAGCAATAGCGTCTCGACATTATACGTGTAACTAAAGGAAGTTATATGGAACACTTATGTAAAAACTTTCATATTTTTCTTTTGTATTCATGTATTACTTATCATATACGGTGTCGTTATTTATGAAGATATAGCATTTTGAAATCGGATGATTCATTTTCAATAAACTAAGAATAACCATTTAGGATAACAGAAATAATGAAAATATTTAAATGTATATATTTTACAGAGTTAACTGCTATTATCAGAGTGTATGTATTAGAAAGTTTTCTAAATGCTCTAGGTAAAAATTCTGAAAAGGAAATCCAAAAAGACGACACGTTTATTGATTTTAATTCTTTATTATTTAACAATCTGCCTAAGTGATTTCTAATAAACTACAAAAAGAACACGAAATGAGCGAATTAAGACATGTTTTTGATTTGAATACTTACTTTGATCCCTTAGAGATAAAAGAAATAAAGAGTCAAAACAAAGGTTTTTAAAAACGTCTATCTCGACACTGGTGTCGCTTATTTTTTTATTTTCAAGATCACAGCTGTCCAATGAAGCATTTTAATAATCCATTCCAATGCATGAACTTGACATTCACCTCTTTGATCCACATGGCAAATGGCCAATTATCACCCTTTTCCACTTTGCTCAGTGAATTAACTTAATAAGGATATTGTCGTCAATGGCCATCACTTGCGGAACAAGTAACGCGGAACAAAGTTGTTAAAAAATGGTGCAGTTTTGGAGGAATCAGAATTCATTTACAAAAACTCTGAACACGTTTGTTCTAACGTGCTTAGAAGGATTTCAGTAAACCGTATGTCCGTAATCCCTTGTTTAGTCTACTTCAATCATGTTCGGTCTATTGAACCTATTGATTTGAATTGTTAGATAAACTGAAGGCGAATTAAATAACTTGCAAGGTGCTAGAGATGCTACAGAACTCCATTGCTAAAACGTCTAGCAATCGAGTAAGAACAACATTCAATTGTTTTTTGGTAAGAATTGTTTTATGCTTTTTTATCTTCAGTCTCGGATAAGAGAACGTAATTCTGAATCTGACAGCATGACGATATATTTTTGGAAATATTTATTTGAGTTCTAGTGTGTGTGTGTGTGTGTGCGTGAGTACTAATAAATCGTTTCACATATTTTATTTGTATACTGATGTATCGTTTTTGTTTAAAATATATGCTGATATATCACTTTGTTATATGTATAAATATTGTAGTATCATTTCAGATTTTGCATGAATATTGTTATATGGCTTTGATAAGTATATCAGTCTTGTTTATATTTGAGATTTTATATAAATACTGATAAATTGCATTAGTACATGTATAGCTTTCCACGTACTGTATAGAGTCGCATTGCTAGTTGATGTTTCGAGTTATATGTTATTTTATTTAACAAGAATAATCTTTTATTTTTCATGGAATTTATTTTAAAATCAGTAAAAATGCAAACTTCAGAGTAATTAGAATTTTATATAATTTCAAAAAATGACTGATATTTTTTTTAAAGTTTAGTTAATTTAAAATCTTAAAATTCTGACTATAATTTAAGAGTACGTACAAATCATTGTTTGGAAATTTCCAAGTCAAATTCTGATTTTTCACAAATAGTAGCAAACATTTAGATATCATTCACATCATTTGAAAATAATAAATTTCTTAATACATTTTAGCGTAATTAAATTTTGATTCTCCCTGTTTTCAATTTTTATTCTGTTAATTTTGATGTTAATTTTTTCTTAACCTATTTGCCTCGGTCATCGTCATTATATTAAATCAAATAAGAATTTTTGAAATGTTCGAGCACATTCAATTTTAAAGTTTTTTTTTTTTGAATAAAACTGTTGTTAAATAATATACTCGATCAAATTGATAATTTCTGAGTTTCAAAGAATCGTATACACGTACTAAGTTCGTTTTAAATTATGCATGCAATTCACATTCGTTTTAAATCATGCTTTTAAGTCAAAATAAAAAATTTCGATTAGAATTAGATTAAAAAGAACTTTTCTTCCCCTTCGTCATCAAATTACAAACAAAAATATAAACTCGCTTAGAATTAAAGAAGATATATGAAGAATAGAGACTGAACACCAGTAAAATCTTTTTTTTTTAAATATTTGATAATTATTTAATTGAATCCATGTCTTTAAATATTAATGATGTACTATTGAAATATCTTCATCAAAAATATTTTTAATACAATTTTGAAATTAATTTAGGAATAGAAACATTCGCCTCTTAGCATAAACAGAATAACAAAAGAATTTAAAACTCTAGAAAAAAAATTGTTTTCACAATACTGGATGATATGATATTAAATTCATTTGACTTCAGTAATAACTAGTTATCAATGCGAGAAAGAAATTTCGGACATCCTTTGAACACAACTCATTCCTTTAATATTATTCTTACAGTAATTAATACATGTTTAACATGTCAGTTTCATATCACAGAGAATTGATTAGCGACCTTCATGGAACATGGTGTCCTAGAGAATGCGTTGAAAGTTTTTAAGTCTCCTTAGAAACACTAAAAGTTTTATCCAAATAGAAATTTTTTATTTAAGCAAGGATGGCAAATGAGATTTGCCTTCAGAATTTCAAAATCTGATGGAAACTTAAATCCATTTTTTTTCATAAAATCATTAATTAGAATTCGATGGGTTTTAAGGCCTTTGAAATCCTTAAAAAATAAAATTTTCAGAAAAAAATATCAATTTGTTTTAAAAAACAGAATCTCCTGAATATTTTAAAACAAACATCATGAAAATATTCTAACTGCTTCCCGAAATATGATTAAAAAAATATGCATGCTTACTTCGATCAACTTTTTACTATACGGTAAACTTTAAAATTTGATCTTCTCAAAATGTGTATTTTCATAATTTAGGGCAAAATAACCGTATAACATTTTTCAGTTAACCTTACGAAAGCTGTATAAATGCATGAGGGGATAGATATACATTAAAAATGATCTATTTTAATACCAATTTTCAAATAACTTTAAAAATTTAAGACTTCGTTAAATGTTAAATACTTTTAATTTAATTATATTTCTAAACATTGATTTGTATCATGAAACAAAAATTATACATTCTGAAGGAAAGAAAAATGTTTTGTGATTGTGCAAGCAAAACCAATGCATCATTAAATAATAAAACAAAGTGTTATCGTTAAGCAATATTTTATTAAATATTTTTAAAAAAATTTAAATATTAAAATTAGTTTGAAAATAACAAAATATAAACTATAAATTATCACATATAAAAAAATGTATCATTCGATTAAAATTTTAAAAAGGTATAAAGAAACTCAAAGAAAGTGGAAAGAAATACTCAATAAATTGCGTTTAATAGTCTTTTGACCTCTCAAAACTTAGTATTTTCTTTGTATCCTTTATGTCTTAAAACTTTGTGCGTAGGAAAAATAAGGCATAGGATCCCAAGGTAATGTGGAATAAAGTTCAGAGGCTGAGGATATTTGGTCAAAAATAAAACTTTTTCAGTTAATGATGCTGAATATAGTGACGATGAAGAAAACAGTATGTAAAACATATTAATTACAACTGATAAAAATGTATACGAATGTTTCTCTACATTTAGGAGCATAACTCCGTATTCTGCACAAGTTATATAACTGTTCTCGTTTATTACCTTCACTTGCCATTACTAATATTTATTAAAAAGAGTTATAAATAGGCTAATAAAGAGAGAGAATCCAACTAATCTTTATTATTCACTTTGTTGATTATTCAAATACAAATATCGATTTCCCTTTATCGTTTCTGCCTAAACGCGTCTCAAATAATGTCTATTAAAAACTAAGTTAATATATCTGATCAAATGAATCTTCAATATATATGTGATGATTCACCAATATAAATGTGAAGGTTCGAGTGATGAACCCTTTTCCTATCTGTTCTAGTGTCACTTTGATTACTTACTATGTTCCTTCGGCTACATACAGTTGATTTTGATGCCTCACTTGGATATCCCCAATTCGCTATCTCTCACAAACTATTATCCAACTATCTAATTCTCTATTAATAAGTAGCCGCTGTAGCCTATTGGCCATAGTCACGGATTCATGGCCAGAGTTGTTTTCGTCAAGTCGTGGGTTCGAGTTCTGTTAACATTTTTGACCCGCCTTGAAGCCGGGGCTAATGCACGTTAAATCTGTCTTGGCTCAAAGTCCTTCCTTTGGCGTGGAGGAAAGTTAGGATGGGGGTGCCAGCTCAGGTGTCATCCTCATCTCTTGACAGAGGCTCAAAATTAAGAAGACCAATGCTTGTAGCAATCGTGTTGTCTTTAAATGCGACTTTATTAAACAATCAAAAATTCTATTGATCATTTCTTCACTGCTTATAAGTACAATTTATTCAATACTTTTATAATTTTTACCTAATTAACATAAGTCATGTTTCATGTTATTGGGAGAAATTTTGAATTCAATCGGAAAGAAACCCAAATAAATACTGAAAGGAAATTCACAATGAAGCCCATTTTCACAGCTCTTTGTATTTGCCATTGTATAACACGACAATTTTCAAGAAACTAACACGCGTATCAACGGGGCCGCTTGTTACCTACTTGTTGCTGATTTTATAACTATTAATCCAGTAGATGCATGACGTGAAACGATTTTGATTTTGCTTGTTATTGTCCGCAGGTCCAGCCAACGATGCAGCAGACATGATTCTGACAACTTTCATCGCCATCTTGCTCACCCTCAATCTCTGCCAGTGTGGTCGCTTCGGTTGTCCCACCCGCGTCCAGATCAAGCCTTGCCTCTGCAATGAGAAGTCCCGGGGATTGGACATCTCCTGTGAGAATGCCAAGGTGGATCAACTGCGGGAGGCTCTGACCAGCGTGGCCCAGACCAAGCAGGCTATCTGGTACTTGAAGTTGAGGAACAACCACCTGGGCACTCTTCCTTCGTTCTTGTTGCTGGGACTGGATGTGAGACACTTCATCGCCCTCCACTGCAACCTGTCGTCTGTAGACGAGTTGGCCTTTTCCTTTATCGCCGACAAATTGGAGACGTTGGATTTTGCCCAGAATGCATTCGAAAGAGTGCCCAGTCACGCGATGGAAAATCTGACTGCCCTGGTGTCGTTGAATCTGAATTACAACAGGTTGGAGATATTACACGCGGAAGCATTCAAGGTTAGTGCTTGTGTGTTATGTGTTCTTGAGAAAAATAGATTTTTTAATTTAAACGGTGTCAAGACTCCCCATTCATTATTCGTGTAAGCAATTTTTTTTGAAACTAATATGACTTGCCACTGAAATAAAACAGAAAACCATATAATATTAAAATGTATTTACGTACTGTCTTATAATACAATTTTTTTTAAAAAAAATTAAGAATTTAAAAGTCTGCTAATGGTACTAAATCTTGAAGATATATGATCTTATCAACAGTCAAAATATTCTGTGACGTAGATAAAAATTACCAAAAGATTGGTTCGCATCTACTGTTGATTCTTCTAACTTCCTCCTTCTTTATTTCTAGCGTCTCAAGACTCTTAACTGTTTATTATCCGTTTATGTAAGAAAATATCATTTATCAAAATAAAAAAATTTTACATTGAAACAAAGCAGAAACTTGACACTATTGCTATAAAATGTTCATATAATTTGCATAAATCCTCATTCATGTTTAAAAAATTCTTAAAAATTTATAAAGTATATAAATTAAACACTTATTCAAAATTACTAAAATCCATATTTTATTGCTCGTAGGATGCTGAAGTATAACATAGATCAAACTTTACAAAAGTAATGTTATTTAGTTGAAAAAATGTTCACTTTTGAAGTTATACATACTTTGCATAATAGAAGGTTTGAACAAAAAAAAATTTAATACAAATATTTAAAATATATGAAATTTAAAAAAAATATATATTATTAAAGTACAAAAAATATTTTTCTGTTAATCATTTGTCTACAAATTGATGTGTAAGTCATAAAGCACTTGTTTCCAATGCTTGTATGAAATTTCAAGCTAATGTGATAAATAGTTTTGAAAAATCTTAGGCGTAAGCTAAAAGTTTTTGTTTCGAGAGAAATGAAACTAATGTATAAAAAATAACAAACAGAAAACTAGTGAAACATTGTTTAGTTTTTTTCTCGACATTTCTGAAAGTTTTGATGATATCATTAAACTGTTGGCACCAAAATATTCAGAAAAGAAGGGACTCTAACGTATATTTTTCCAAAAAAATAATCGCAAATTTTAAAGTAAAGAAGTTCTGAGACCATTTTCGGGCAACGGTACACTAAAAATAACAAAAATATCGAAATATAATTTATTATTTTATTTTAATTTGTGTGGCATTTCTATGTAGAGTAATCCGTCCAGCAAATATGACACCGTTGGATTTCTTGAAAATCGCTAATTTACGCATGTATGGAACGGAAACAATGTTTTACTACATAAAATTTAATACATTATACGGAAATAAGAAGTCAAATACAAAAATTAACCAATGTTACGAGAAATTATCTGTTTTGAATTGATATTCCATTGAAGTAGAAGGCATAAAATAATTTTCTGTTACGTGTCAATCTATGTAAAAAAGCAGAAAGACTGACAGAGCTGTAAAGATGAAGTGCCGGATTACAGAGGAGTTTTGTATACGAAACAAAATTTTACTCCTTTAGATCCATTATTTAGTGAGTAATTTAAATTTTCTTTAACGGAGTGTTAAATAATTTCATTGACCTTCAAACTGCTTTTTGTCTATCATAACGGTCATGATTGATAAAACAAAAAAAAAAGTTTTGGTGTTTTTTTTTTTTGTGTGTGTGTGTGTGTAACCAATACAAAGTTTTGAAATTTTTCCTTGCGGTTTCGTTTAACATGTTTGATAATTAGGAAAATTGTTATTTTTAATTACTAACTATTTAGGACTAGTTCATAATAGTTATTTAGTTAATTGTTAAAGAAATAAGAATTTAGGTATAAATTGTTATTTTTTTTAAAAAAGTAAATAAATATTTAGTAAATCAGATTCTTTTATTGCTTTTCGTGGTTTGTGATAGGAAAATAAAAGTGATACTCTAAATAACACTAAGGGAACAAAATCTATGCAAAAAATTATGAACAAAATTCAAAATTTGTTGAAATAGTAGAAATTTAAAATATTGAAATATTTTGAAAATAATTAATAACTGTTTATTTGAAAGTAAACTTTTTTTCTTAAATGCATATTTTATGTGAGTTCAAATGGAGGTAATAAAAGTATTATTTTTTTTTATAAATATTTAATTTTAAAAAAGTTACCAATATAGTACTCTGTCCCCTTAATTAAGAGAACGGTTCAAAAATCATCTGTTCTGACAAAGATTGTGTTGCAGAGGAAAGTTGATGTTACAGTTGTATGTTGCCAACAGTTAAACCATACCCAAATTACTAGTGCTAATTCATAGATTACTTTTGATCATTACCGCGCCGTGTTGTCACCGTCGATGAAACCTGGATTAATCATTATATAGCGTTAACCGAACAACAATCCAAACAATGGGCTGCTTCCTGTGAATATGCTGCAAAGAAAGCGCAGAAAAGAGACGGTGAGATTTTTTTTTTTTTTTGGGGGGGGGAATGCGAAGGGCGTCATACCCGTTAACATTTCAGAAAAAGAAAATTGCCAATATACAACATTACCGTGAATTGCATTATTTCTTATTCTTAACACGGGTTATAATTAACGACCCTCTTATGAAGAGATTTGTCAATATGAAAGGAACATTGTATTAAGATTCATACATATATAAATATCAATTATTAAATGTTATTATTCTTAATAATTGCTTTTTAAAATTACGTCGCTTGAATAAAACTAAAAATTTATACTATTTTACTAAAATATCAGCTTCATATACTGTAACATGGGCTTTCGCGATATTTTCCTCCTGCCGGGAGTTCTTTCTGATTTCATGTTTAAGTTCTTAGTGTTTTTCCGAATCAAATGAAGCGTGAGGAAAATGAAGTAAATTTAAGTAGATTGAATATATTTAATCAAGTCGAATAAAAGAGACAGAGAATATAATAAGGTTACGGCTATTAGAAGGGTGTTATTGTGATGTGTGTGGATGTCTTCATACGTATATAATTGATTTATTGAGATTAGGACTTATTGCAGTCGGAACAATTGAACACTTGAAGAAAGTTCTGATTCGCATTCCTATAACCGTATTCTGCGAAAAATTATAGTTGTTTGTACTCGCGGATAGAGGGAAATTAAACTGTTTAAGAATATCGCCCTTATCAGACGATAAGTAAAATAATATTTTGGTAGATAGCTGATTATTTTAGTTATATTCTATATAACTTAAGTTGAAATTTAGCTCTTGTGATTAACGTTGTGACTTTGGGCTATTTGCGATTTTCTCTTCACTAACCTTGGGGACTTTAATTGAGATTAGTTGCACGAAACAAACAATTTCTTCCCAACCAAAATGAAACGTGATTATTTTAATTAGAGGCAGGTAGAAATAAAGTGAAGTGAGATACATAGGAGAGTATATAAGCAAATGGAAATTTTGAGGATAGAGTTCGATTGGCACTAGAGCTGAGTAATTATATGCGTAACAAGCGGTAGATGATATCAAGAGTTGCTACAAGCGATAGCAGCCCCGAAGGATTCGAGAAAACAGGTCAATCTCAACTGGAGAGATTTTGGTAAGATACTATTAATTCGGTATTAGTTGGAAGGGTGAATCTATCTAGGGTGTTATCCAGGAGAGCACATATCCCTCAAACATTATACTGCAAGGCTATCAAATAAATAGCTGTGTGAGATTTGTCTAGTGTCTCTTTTTGTAGGATATTGACTTATAGTATTAGTTATATTTAATTGAGTTATGGCACAAGAGTCAGGTAGAAGTGCAGCGACACAACGTAACATTTAAGATGACAGACGAGACGGGTAATAGGATGTCACAATATACAGTACTGCAGAAAGTTCTCAGAATGCTTACATGTAGTCAAGTAGGTGTTTCTTTCCATTGTGAGATTACCAGCATTACTGGGATAAGTGCCGAGCCGCACGTAACCCTTTTCGTTACTCTCGGAAAAAACTTAAGATTATTTATGACAAAGCCGTGATCTTTCATTGGATTTTATAAATCCGTTTTTAGAGCTACATGACAGCATCAAATTCTTCTTTTTGATGAGGCTATCACCATCTGAGATCCTTAAGATGCAGAGGAAAGCATAGGAAAATGATGTGATGGAAGAAACGGCAGTGTGTTTGTGTTATAAGTTGTTTTTTTTTTCAAGATCTCAGAAGCATTGAAAATTATCTTTCGAGTTGTGCCTTTCGTCTTCCATCGCAGACTAGAGACTGAAAGACGAATGATTAATTGTTCTCGCAAAAGGACGATCAACTATCAATGAAGAACTTTACATGGAGATCCTTAAGAGGTACATTCAGTCGAAAATGATTTGAAAAAAAGGCATGAACCGATTGAATGTTTTTTTACAAAAATACAAAGCAACAAAAATCAATAGTTCCCTGTTTGTGAAAAGTATCTTGCTACCCACAATATTATCACTTTAGAGTCTCCTCTCTGATCTCTCAACCTGGAACTATTAGGCTTTCATCAGCTTCCACTGCTTAAAATAAAATTAAGTCACACAGTTTAGCTGATTCAGAAGAAGTAATGAAAAATGCGTTGAAGCAGCTGAAGGCACTTCCCAAAAATGGCTTAAAGTAGTACTTCGAACTGTTTTTGAACGGTAGAACAAGTGTGTAATTGCAGGAGGACAGGACTTTGAAGGAAAATCAGGTGAAAATATAAAAATAATTTTGATAAACTCTCATTGACCTTTTTCGGAATTTTTTTTAACTGCGCTACACATATTCTTACGTGATGATTTAGTCTTGCACATAATGTACACGAAAATTTTATTTTCCCAAACTTCACTAAGAATCAATCTGAGAACTCAGTTAAGACTTATATGAGAGAGTTTTTGAAAAAATCTAAAAGCATGTGTGTGCTCTTCGCAGAAACTATTAAGAGCATACCAGACAAATTTCTTATTTTGTATTTCAAAAGTCCACAAGAGTATATGAATGAATTATGTTGATAACAAATACATAAAAGCCTTTTTCGGGCGTAATTGTGAATATTTTTTCTTTAATACGAATTTATAAATAATTGGTAAGAGGATTCAAAATAAATTTTAGTATCAACGTAGATATAGCATTTAGGTAACTTTTGGAGATTTTCAGTATTCACTACAATGGAAAGTCTTACGGCTCTGCTTTCTCTTGGTACGTGAGATATGCTTTCCGAAAGTGGGCAGAAAATTAGCTTGAGCTTCTATCCAAGATAGAGTAATGTGTTATCTTCACTGTCTAAATATGTCTGTACTAAGCTGTGAAACTGTGATTTTCTGCTTTCTTCATTTATATGATTAATATCTCCATTCTCCAATTCGCCTTCTCCATCACATCATAGCGTATATTCCTTAATGTTAGCCGATCCTTGTATAAACCTATAATTCATTTTTTGATCTCAAAATTCTTTTTAAATTCCCTACACAAGAGGATATGAAATAAATTTCCTGTGACGTTCGAACATGCCGCCAGGAGAACAAAAATGCTGTCAGGCGTGTATAACGGGTAGAATATTTTCACGAAAACGAAATGATTTTGAATTAAAACTACTGATGTTATTGAATAAAAAGATATATATAACTTTGATAAACTTATTTGAAGCTAGCACATTATTACGATTTCGTTGTAGCTTTATGTACGACATATAGTATCTATGCCAGTGTTTTTGTCAGAAAATTTTCTAGGTTGATATTTTTATTTTGTCTGAAAGATAAGGTCAACAATATTCTGTTATTATTTCTATACATTTTGGTATTTTTTTCGTTAACCATATGCAAATTTCGCCGACATCAGATTTAGCATTTCGGGGAAGACTCAACAAGTAAGCAATCTAGACACTTACGAAAATAATACAATTCATTTTCATAAAAAGAATGATCGTTTCCATAAAATTTATTTTCCTCACAAACTTAAGATACATAAACTGAAAAGATAAGAATGTGTTATATTAGGTAATTTATCTCTTGCACGCAGCCAGCAATCCCCGCAATTTAATTTTGAAAACCTTCCAAAAATTCTCAGTTTACACACGGAAATGTACATCATATCATTCTCCCCTTCTAATAAACATTAAATATAATGCAAGAATTCCGATTGTAAATTCTCTTTCGCTGGTATTATTTTTTGATATCTTTCTTCAATCATCATTCGTTTCCCTTCTATTTTAGGGTCTGCAATCCCTTCTTCGTCTGTCCCTCTACGGAAACCGGATCAAGTTCATCGACAACCTTGCTTTCGTGGGTGTCGGCCGGAACTTGACCCGCATCAATCTGGGAGCCAACCAGCTTACCGCTGTCCCCTCCAGGCCCTTGAGGAACCTCGCCCTCTTGCAGAGACTGCAGCTGCACGAGAACCACATCGAGGCACTGCTGCCTGAAGAGTTTGCCATGATGGGCGGGGAGTCCTTGGATGTGCTTGATCTCGCTAACAACAGAGTCCAGACATTACCCCCCAGGGCCTTCATGTCATTGCAGGTCCTCAATTCGTTGGATTTGGAGAGGAATCTCATCACCAATATCCACGTTAATGCTTTCCAAGGCATTGAGGGTAAGTTTGAGGAAGTAGTTTTTACCATCTCACCAACTCTTCATCCGTCGAATCATGGTTGAGAACTCGCGGACGGCATTATTTCCATCGAGTGGTGAGTTCTGAAGCCTTGAAGAGCAGCCGTGTAGCGATGCTGCTGATGTATGCTAAATCAGTCGATGCTCCAAGTCCTCCCGTTGGTGGGATGTAAAGATTTGGAGAGTAGAATACCTGCTCAAATGTCGTCCTCGTTTCTTAACCAAGATTCAAAACTACTAAGTTTGTCTCCAATAGTCCTCGTGTTGCTTCTGTGGGAGACTTTAATAAACTATTAAAAGAAAACAATCACCCTTTAATTTAATCAAAAGTCCATGATATATTCGTGGTGCCCTCTATTGTTCAAATGTTAAATTATTTAGAAAAAGTTATTCCAATGTTAATAAACAATCAATCTCATTTTTGAAAGAAAAATTTGATAAATAATGATGTAATTTTTCTTTATTTTTAAAAAAATAAAATACTTAAGATAACTTTTGAACTAAACAAATATTTTTTATGTTCATAACATTTTATTCAGTTATTTGCAAATTAATAATTTAGTTATTTATTTATTATTAATTTCTAATTTTCTGTGTCTCTTAAGATATTAATAAAGAAGTTTATACATTTTAATGGATCTTCACAGAGATTACTTTTACAATACGTTATTTATTTTTTATACAAATCTTTAAAAGTACAGCTTGACAGAGATTTCTTTATATACATAAATTTTCATTAAAGACACATTTTAACAATATTTTATCTTATTAAAAGGAAGTTACGCAGTTTATAGTACAATTTTTCAAACAAATATTGTATTCACACAAGTTGGAGCAAATTTATAACTTTGGAATTGAAATATTGCATATTTTCTTCATTCTGAATTGACCATTATACATAAGAAATAGAAATCAATCACTTTTAGAACTAAAAATATCCATATGTTGCTGCATACAATTTTAAAACATTACTAATAAATCAATATCTCAATGTTAATGAATTATGTGCATAAAATTTCGTATAAAATTCTCGTCCCAAAGTAAGAAGCTTCTTTTATCACAAAATGCATTTTCTGTATCTACTTTTGCCAAGTGATTGCAAGCACAAGCTGCAAATGTTTTCGCGTTTACTTGAAGATAATTTACAAACTTCTCATTAAATTTGAAGCTAATGCTTACTGATTGCATAATAAGATCTCAAATATGATGAATGAACAACAAAAGTCAGAATTCATTTGCAGAAATTTCGGAAGTGTTTGAAATACACAATTCTACTATCCGACCACCATATAACTTAAATTGTTCGGAAATACCTTTTTGTACTCCAATTAGAATAACGAAATTTGAGAATAAACTATACTAATCGAAACCTATGGTACACTAAGAAAGTTTTACTGAAAGTAGTATGGCAACACCTGAAGATATTTTGAATAACAGAACTTGAGCAGCGATTAATAATTGAACATTCCACATTTTATAGAAATCAATTCAATATTAACTTTCATTATCTTGAGCAACATTTCAGCATAAATTTTCACACACAGTTGCAATGTGTTCATGAAATACCATAAGATTATAATATTTATTATTTTATTCTTAGAAGAAGTTTTCTGCTGTGCGAATAGTATTCAAATGTGTAGTAATACACTCTGAGTTATTATATTTTGATTTGAAGTTGTTTGCAGGAATTTTCAAAGAACCAAAATCTTAACCGAATAAATGAAATGAGTCTTATAATCAAAATTATGCTTAATATACACGATACATGTTAATATATGTTAAATATACACAATAAACAAAAATAACCGGATACTGCTATTCACAAAGTGTAATAGCAATGACAACACAACAATAAATCCACTGTTTAACTAAATAAGGCATATAAATGAAGAAAACACTGCTGGCATTTCAACAAATAAATTTTGATTGGCGTCCTATTAATTAATTTCTTAGTTAAATGACTATTTAAACAAGAAATGACTATTAAATGGCGGAATTTCATAATTTATTACCTGTCTATTCTTTTGATCACTTTCACTATATTTAGATTATCAATTCGTTGAAATACTTGGAGATGAATGATCTCACTATAAAAAAAATTTCAATGATAATAAAATTCAAGTCCAACGGAAAAGTGAAATTTTTAATCAATTTTACACATCCTTACAAACCAAAAAGTAAATAAAATCATTAAACAGCTTTAATGATAATGTTGAAATTTATATCACATGAATAATTAAAAACAGTTCTCTTTTCAGAAATGTAAATTCTGTTTTTTTTTTCTTTTGAATGTTACGCGCTAAATTTTATTTGTGAAATATCATATAATGTATGTGTGTGTATTAAATTCCGCATAATAACTGCATTTTCGAAATATCGTTTGGTAAAGATATTTATCTTTTTCATTCGATTGTTTTTTTTTACTTTAAAGAAAATCGTTTGTTATATATTTGTTGACATTTGTATCTCTATTTTGTGAAAATATCTTGGAACTTTCACAGACAGAAATGTTGAGCATATAAGAACTTCCATTTTGCCAACAAAATGTTTATTCTGCATTGGTTTTGGGGAGAGTTTATGACTTTATCTGACTATTTGGCTTATTACTACACATAAATTCAGAGAAATGCGCTGTATAATTGAAGTGTTAATAGTATTTGTAAATAGTTTTCCGACTGTGATGGTCTTCGAATAAATTTATGTGTTCATCTTCTTGTAGTTCTTGTAGTTCTGTTCTGATTCGAGGTCGGAGAATTAAATTTGTTAAGCAAATGGTGTGCCCTCAACTCATTGCGAAAGAGTCAGGGAATAGTTATCTTCACCAATTTGTTATTTAATTGCAAGATGAAGTTAGAATATTTTCAATTTTTCTGGAAATTCATTTTTATAAAAAAAAAAAGTATTGCACGGAATGGATACACTAATCAAAGAAATACATGAAATGCACAGTGATGGATATTCATTGCAGTACCGCAATTTTTTTCGCTAAAACAGACTACGAAGAAACCAAATTCAAAGAATATATATTTGAAAGATCTTGAAACAAAAACATGGCTGTCACATAGTTGTTTCAAAATTCTAAAGTTTTTTAATCATTTCTATTATTCTGTATTACTTATAAATTAAGACAATATATCAATTGAGATATAGGTTATAAAATACTTAATTTTTATGTGTTTTTCTTCTGTCCGATAAGAAAGTTGAAGACAAATTTTTTTGTGGTTATAGATTGATTATGAAAAAATAAATTCATAGCAGATAAAAGCAGATATATAAACGGTTATATATACAAATTTCTGTTCTATGTATAAAATATTCATTAACTAAGGAAATGAAGAATATGATATATATTTTAAAAATCTAATTATGCGGTAATTGAAAACGTATTTTATGTAAAATTTATCTATGAAATGCACTTGATGTGATGTAGCCAGTTGTTCTGCATTAGTATGTTTGCTTATTTGCTCGCTTTCTTGTTTGTTTTAGTTTTAATCACTTTCAACTTTCCCTACGAATTAATATTTCTTTGTAAGTACTCATTTATAATTCAAAACTTTTTAACTGTGCACACTGTTTCTAACCTGCTATCAACTCTTTAAGCCACTTTTTATTCATTCTCCCAAAACGCATGTAAAATTTTAAAAAGTATATCTTCTACCTGATCAGGAAACTTTTCACAAAAAAAAAATGATAATAAATCCTTCAAGCAATTTAGTTTTTAACATTAGAGTAAGAAAATTTTCATCTCTTCCTTTGAAACTTTTATTTCTTTCCCTTAATAGTTTTGAAGAAAAATCGATTTTATGGTAAACTTAAATATCTTTAATGCTAGAATTATGCATAAATAAATTGAAACTCCTGGCGGTTTGATAGGGTTTTGATGTTAAATATTGAAATTAACCTGAATCGTAACACCTGACATAATAGGCTTTATTATTTTTAAGTATCTATTTTGCATCTTTTGCTTATTAATAAACTTGAAAGAGGGTTTTCTTCTTGCTAAATAAACTCAAAAAAATCCCAACTTTAGTTTTTTTATATATATATGTTAAGTCCGTGAAGATTTTGCATACAATTTATTTATGATGTAAAGTGAAATATTAATCGAATTTATACAATTTGAAATAGTACGGTACTGCTTTATTTCATTTTGTATTTTTGTTTAATTACATTCTTTCATAATTGAAATTTTCGTAAAGTGAAGTGAAATAATCGAAATCCGAAACATATAAAACACATACAAACCTAAGGATTACCAATATAAGAACAGTTTAAAAAATACCCGTGTTAGGAATTGGAAATGAGTTATTAGGGGTAGGTATGGAGTAACTTACTGTTGCATTGTCCAGGGCTAGTTTTACGGAGTGTATTCAAAAAGTTCTTGGACTGATCACCCACAAACCATATAATCCAGAAGACATATTTAGGTTTCGTATTAAGTTTATACATAATCTTATTACAGTTCAATGCAAAACTTTAAACGAGTGTAAAAGTCCATAATAGTCTTCAGGAACGCCTCTACCCTATGATTGCTGAGCTTAATGTCATCGCCACTTCAGGCTCCCCAATGCGCTAGTATCATTAGCTCTTCATCTTCATCTTTGGTTCGTGAATACAATCTGCCTTTTCATCAAAATATGCTGTACAAGGATGGTCTTATGAGATAATCCGTTATTTTGTAAAAGGCACCAATTTCCACTGTGCAACAAATCAGATCTCGCATTTCGCAATTGTTTTAAGCATCGATCCCAAACTTTTTTGCTGTTGTAGCTTTTACCTCTGTTTCAGAATGCTACAGTTACAGAAGCACCTTGATGACGAGATTTGGTTGCATAGTTCAACATTTTCATCATTTCGACTTTAACGTGTATGATTTGGTCTATCATCATTTTCGGAGTCTCTTCCAGCTTTAAGCCTCAAAATCCTCTCAAATATTCTAGAACGATTCATAGTATTGCCACCATTCACAGATTTCATAATTTTGTATATTTCTGTAACCGTTTTTTTACCAATTTAAAACAAAAATTGATGTTCGGGTTTTTTTCTCCTCGATAACGATGGCGGACACACACGCTTTATGCGAAGGAAAACTATTAAGTCAGAAATAATCAGAAATAAATGTAACCGCTTGCTAGGCGTAGCTGAAGGTCGTTGCTACACTATTCAGTCGGTTTCGTGGAGTAGTGCCAATTGTACTTTTTTACTAGTGGGTGCTCTGGAATTTTTTTGACTCGCCGTGTATCTTTTTCTGAGAAGTCCATGAATATGATACTTTTCGCATTGACCAAAGACTTCGCCATATCTCTTCCGGCTGATGAGACCATTTTTGCTTTCTTTGGAGCAGATTCTCGTTAAACAACAAATTGTTTGGTTAATGTTGTATTACGAGGAACCCAGTTCTCATCGACTACAACTCGACGCGGCAGCAATCAAACTTCTATTTGGTGGCAAATGGCTCTCAAATCAAAACTTACCTATTGATCAGTATCAAATTGTTTTTGACGTTCAATAGATGATAGCATGCAATGGTAATAACAAATTGCCTTAACTACGTCCTCTGTTTTTTTTAAATACTTTTTGAACCACCTGTCGAATATCTGAAGGACAAATTGGTTATCTTAGTGATAGCCTGAGTGATATTAGCTGATACGAAAATTAATAATTGAACCCATAATCAAATTCCTTCCATTCCTTCATTATTTTTTTTCACCTCTTGATATCTTTTCAAGTTTACTTTATGTGGTTTGTCCTTAATATCTTAAATTATCTCAAGGATTCGAAGCTCAAATATTTTCAGACTAAAAAGTAAACAATTTTTAAATTAAATATATTATTTCCAATCTCTCGACTAGAATGGAAAGATACAACGAATGCAAACCTAGATTAGAGGAAAACGGTAAACAATCTACCTAACAGTTTTAAAATACATTTTTTCAAGAGCTGACTATAGCTCTTAGACTCTGATTGATTAGACTCTCTTACAATTAGAAACATTACATAGGTTACTGCGACGGATCGCGTAATTTCGAACTTCGGTCAAACGATGAGGATGACAATTGAGCTGCCCCCTCCCTCTCAATCATTTCAACGGGAGGACTTGATTCCTTAAATGATCAATCTTGCTTCACGGTGAGTCTTTAGAGACACGACGGAAACAGCGGCGGCCACGAGTTCACCAGCATGATCATTCGGCTATCACAGCTAGTTGAGTATCGTATTATAAATTACTTATAATTAATTACATAAATAATAGAAAATTACCAAAGTTAAGTCAATAATTAAATTATAAACAATTGTGTGTGTGTGTGATAAAATTATAGCATTAAAGTAAGATAAAACACAGATTAAATCAATTTAATTGTAACATGTACAACGAGTTCACACGCCTTTCCCTTTATTTCCCTTCTCTTTATCTAACCTTTGGGTTACTTTGCATTCTTTAATTGAATAGAGAACCTAACCTTGTGGAACAATCGTGATTTATGTAAATTAGCATTTTTGTATAAGAAATGTCGAGAACGAATAGAGATATTGGAAACATTAGAGATAAAAGAAGATAGAGGAATTAGCAAGACCGACTCATACACTACATAGTAATGAGCAAGCGTGAGGCAAATAAGAGTGAATTCCTGACTCCGATCCAACAAAAGAAGTCTGTTGGAATTAGATAGAGTTCATTCCATCCTACTATTTACTTTTATTAAGATAAGTAGAATTCTTAATTCTAATATTGCTTAAGAACGCGATTAGGTGAATGCTTCATATCATTAAATTATTCTGATATTATGTATTAATAATTATTTAATTAACTAATTACTTATTAATAATTACTTAAATATTATTAAAACTTCTTTTATTGAGTGATTATATCTTAATACAACTAAAGACGTCAATTCATTTTACACACGTAATTGAAATAATATACTTAATTAAACTGAAAATATCTAATTTGTTTAGAAGCGAAAAAAGAATTTATAGATTTAAACAAAAAGACTGAATATAGAATATACTGAGTTCTTTCGTAGATTTAATTTTATTAAAAGATTTTGTTTGAAAAGAAAAGAACAATTTAAGTAAAAAAAAAGTAACGGCAATTCACCGAAGATTTCAAGATGGAAACCAAATTAAAAGAGATGGAAGTTCTGGAGACAAAAATGGAAATTTTATCACTTTCTAACAAATAAAAAGAATCGATAGGTAAAAAAAAATTTAAATTTCATTTATGTTGTGCTTCATGTTAATAAGAATTATGAGGTATGGCTATAAAATAACGTGACTGACGCTATAAAACATTTTATTTTGATGTCATACATATTTACTTATCACCTTCAACATGCAGCCCTCCTCCATCCCTACAACGCCCCATGCCAATCTTCCATTGTTCGAACCAGTGCTGGAAGTCTTTTTCTACCAGTTCTTTCAGGACGAGTGCTGCTTTCTCTTTCACAGCTTCAAAGACTCAAATCCTGTTCCTTTTAATGCATATTTCACCTCAGAAAACAGATAGAAACCTCATGTCTTAAGAACCGGTGAATAAGTTGGATAGTCTAACACTGGGATGCTGTACTTGGCTAGAAACCTCTTGACAGACAATGTGGAATGAGTCGGCGCATTATCATGGTGGAAAATTTTGTCATACAGATTCCTTGTCAATCCCTACAATCTCAGCAATCAAACCAATACTTATCCTATGGTCAGATCGGACCAGATTACCAATTTTTCGATATTGTCATCCGTTTTTGATGCGGAAGAACAACTCGGGAGTGAATTATATTCAGCGTTTTCTCGGTCATTTTGAAAACACTTAAAACATTTAAAAACATGAGAAGGCGATGAACCTTCATTTCCATGCACCTCTTTCAATAAATTATCAGTAGCGGTTTTTCCAAGTTTCGTTCGTTGTTCATTCGTCATTTTTCCTACGAAACAAACAAAAAAAATAATAATAATAACTCAAATGCGAACGGAGGTTACGGGTATACGAACTTGTATTTACAGTAATGAAAGGCAATGCATTCGAAAGGCTTCACGCTAAGCAGTTGCCGGTAGCTCGAGTTTGGAAGTGCGTGCTTCTTCTGTAGCAATGTCAGCTTCGTTATTTAATAGTCACACCTTGTATGTGAGAATTTTTTTCGCTTTAATTTATCCAGTAATGAACTTAATTAAATTAGGTTCAGTATAGGTTGAAAGCAGGTGTGAATAGATATACAAACTTTATGTGATCTGCTTCATATATTAGATTATTTTTGTTGAAGTGTAACTCTCTCTGCTGTGATTCAGACTGTTGAGATTTTGTGCTTTTTAGACATTTGTTTTCGAATGTTAAATTTTAAATTAATGCTAAAAAACTATATTTTTATAAAAATATTGAAAACTAATTTCCTTACAAGCAGGGCGAGACACAAAATTTGAATTAAAAAAAAAACCTTATTACATTTTCCTTCGTTTTACCTACGTGATCGTTGTGATAGAGGAAAGCTTTGATAGCCGAGTGGTCATGATCGTGAACGCATGGTCGCAGGCGTTGTTTCAGTCAAGTCAGGGGTAGAGTCCTGATACCACTGAACACTCGTCAGTGTAGCTAAACTGTTGCACGTTAAATCTATTGGCGCTCAAAGGTAAGAGAGTGAGGTATCGTCATCGTCACCTGACCATGGCTCATAATTACTAGACCGTTACCAGCAGCCCTTATGTTGCTTCTAAGAGTGATGTTAAAAAACAAATAATTAAAAAAATCAGAAAAATGTATTTCAGTTATTAGATGAATAATAAGAACATAAAACAATTGCAATTTTTAACAAAAGCTCTAGAGAACATTCAAACACTTGTCGGTGTTTAATGTGTAAAAAAATAACTGATTTCGGAATTCTATTAAGTATTAAGATATCTGACAATCCCAAAATATAGAAAACTGTAAATTTTTACACATTCACAAAGGGTAGCGTAGAAGTAATTTATCACAAAGTACTATTACATGCGATACGATCGGCTTCAAGGAGCCTGTTTACATTTTTATAATGTCCCATACATTCCTGAATTGTAAGAGCATGAACCTAATCGCAAATTTTTTGAACATCCCTTATTGGAACCTTATTAATGAACTGAGATTGTAACACTGTTCGCTAAAACCTGTATATCTACCTAGCTCTTCTAAGCCCTCGAGTAATCCTTACCGTCTATGCTCGTGATGCAGAAACAAAATAAAAGAAGGGTGTACCTCATGTGTTTGATTGTATAAAATGTCATTTGACATTTGCAGAAAATGCCACAACAATGGTTTATTAAGCACATTTTTTGCAAACTACTTGGTTTTAAAAACTCCCATGAGAAATAAGTGCTCCATAAGAATACAACGCTCCTTTTTTCTAAAAAATTAAGGTATTTTATTTATGAAGTATAAGATTATTTTTCTGTTCAAAATATTACATGTGCTTTAAATTGTTTAAAATAATGTATTTTAACTTCTCATAATGATAGTTACGTTAAAAATCAAATATTTATTTTTTGATTTTTTTTTTGTGGTAACAATGGCCTCTTATGGTCACTCTAGGAAGTTCAAAATATCGTCGCTCTTGTATTAACAGGGTCCGAGTGAAGATATAACAGGAGTGAGTTGTAAGTGAAGAAGAAAAAATGCCTCAAATAATACTAAATAACGCCTCAAATATGAAACAAATCCAAACACCTCTTCAAAACAGAAAACGGAATAAAATAAAGTTGTTTACTCTCAAGTTATTTTAGTGTAATAGAGAAATCCTTCGATTGCTACAAATCTTATTTTGTAAAAGAATATGAAACAGAATGATTATCTTCTTACTCAATTGTTTTAGTTTTGTTTTCAAAACTATTCTTTAAATTTCAAAGAGGATCTTTATCTCATTGAAAAATACATTTTAATTAAAACGATTTCTTAATTTGTAATTTTTAAATTAATTTCTTTGCCTCCTTTTCAACTAAAATACTTTTACGCATGTATTATAATGTAACCCATTAATTTGTAAATTAAATGTCCTTCAGAAATATTTTCTATAAAACGCGGCCATTTTTAATTTCTGTAATGCATTTTTCCATTTCTTTTATAAAAAAAAAATATAAGTACTTTAAGCAGCACTCACTGCAAATTAATTGTGTTTTGACCGAAAAACATCTCTTTATTTCTTAAACGATGCACAAAAATAAACTCTTTTGAAATTCGAAAAAGCATACTTAAATGTAATTGCCGTTAATTATGAGTAACTGTTCGCTTTTGTTTTTAGTGATAGATATTCAGAGTGCGGATAATTTGGTAATTAACTGAAACTCCTGAAGCCAATTAGGTCAAACAGGACCCAACATTTGTTTGAAATAATTAGTTTAGTTTTGTATAGGACACATCGATCGCTGGGAACAGGGGTTAAACTCTTGTTTTGTTTGAGCAACGGTTTCTTTAGAAAATGCAACATCGTTTCAGGTTCAAATGATTATTCTGCCAGGTAATAATTAGCTTATTATCATAGTGACTGTAATACTTAAGTAATAGTAATATAACTGAAATAAGTAAACAAAATGTAAGAATGTTTTTTTGAAAAAAAAAAAGTAATGAAATTGTAAAAAAAAAAATACTCTAAGAATCTCTTTTTCAAGATTCATTTGAAAATAGCATGAAAAAAATATTTTTGTAACAAAAGACTTGGCAAAAAAAGGGACTCTTTAAGCAAATTTTTGATTTTTAAAAGGAGAAATAAATTGAATGTAGTATGGAAAGGAGAGAATGTGTAATAAAATAAGCAATTATAGTAAAATCACTGCAAAGAAAAAATTCATTTAAAAATGGTAAATGTTTTGGAAAAAAATTCCTTGTAGTAAATTATTGGGATTTTTTTAACTTAATAAAAGATTTAAAGAATGATTACAAAATAAATGCTGTTCAAATATTACGTATATTACCTCTAACTAGCGCATAGTTAGTATATTTAATTCTATTTTATGTATGAGTGAAATACAGGATCTGTGCAGCAAATGTTTTTCTTATTTTTTTAAAAGTAATTTAATGTACTATCGAAGAATGTATAAAATAATTGCAATAAAATCACTGGAGAGTAGAAATTTATCAAACTTTCCGATGATGTTTTTAATTAAATAACAAAAGTTCTTTATAGTAAATGAGGTTCAGTTTAGTTAATATTAAACAAAATAATCACGAATTCCAGAATTCTTACGTTGCTGTAATAAGTAAGTACCATAATGGGAGTAATTAAATAACACTTTTTTTTTTGACAATTCGAGAAATAGTAATGGGGGTAATTGTAAGTCATTCCTAGCACTTTGTACCGGATACGGTACTATGTGTTTTATTCTAATTTCTAATTTTAATTTTGTACAGCTTCACCCATGCTTAATATTTTCCCCTAACCACTCATCAGCAAGCGCAGTAACTCATTTTTTAACCCTCAAGATCTGTACCCTATTTTTAAATCCTTTCTTCTGTCGACGTCCAGTCCCCAAAATTCAAAAAATTTACCGATGAAACTCTTATTTTTGCGTGGTTACGAGTACGGAATTTTTTGGTGTATGTGCGCGTATTTTAATCATTCTAAACCAGAGGACTTCAAACTGTGTTCTGTGGGACTCCAGGGTTCCACAAGTCAAAATAAAAATTCAAAACGAAAATTTTAGAAGCTCAAATTAGTTGATTAGTGTTCATTAACTAAAAAATATAACTATGCATTCAGCTATCTTTGAAAACTAATCCGATGCTTCAAGTGTGAGCTGCCGGCGTCCGTAACGCGATATCAGGAGTGATGCATATGCAAAAGGAGTTCCATCGATGTGTTTTTTCTAAGATCCTTCAGTTGTTCAGTCGACGTGAATATAAAACTGATTCACGTACGTTGAGGAGTTTATTTTGATCAAGATTATCTAAAGGCAAGTTACTGCTGTGTGCTCCACGAAACATGTTTTCAACATATGTGATAACAATACCAAAATATAGAAACAAATGTAGAATATGAAATGTGACTGCTAGTAGCATCAATAGAGCTATACTTTGACAGTTTGTGTAAAATATAAATACAATTCAAATTTAAAAGAAACCTGAAGCACGAGTTAATGCTAATAATGAGTTAACTACAATAGTTATATGTTGAAAGTTTTTAATAAAAAACATAATGCTTTTCTTGAATTATGTTTAAATAAAGTATCTATAACATATTAAAATATTTTTTTTTATATTTTTCTAAGGGTGCGTTCCCCCTAAGCCCCTTACAGTTCCACAAATTCTGCGATTCGAAAAGGCTTGAAGTCCACTGTTCTAGACCAATATATTTTTCCCTCTCTCAGCCGTATTTACGGAAGTTACTTTCGAATAGCTCTCGTTCAGTTGATACACTCGTTTTCTTCGTTCCTATAATGACTGACTTCGGCATTCCTGACCATATATTATGAAGACGCATTCAATTGCTCTCGTTGTTGTGGTACTTTTTCAGTTCGCCGATATTCCTCGCACATTGGTAATCACCCAGGTGTGGTGACTGTCTTTCCTGGTCCTTTTATTCTGATCGCTTTTTAAATTTCATTATGGAAAAATATTTTACTGCTGATTTTAATTATTTAAACTAAGAAAGAGAGGGTAAATAAATTTAATCTCATAATTTAAGCCACTGTGGTTATAGGAAGTTTTTGAAGAGAAAGTATCTCAATTACTCTCCGAGTTTCAATAAGTTACTTACATGAGAAATTTTAATGATTATTTAACGAAATAACCTTAATTAGTGTATGTAAAGGTAATTTTGTGATAAAGTTTTGCACATATATTTTTTACTTTGTAAAAAATTATAAATCATTTAAGAATTCAAAAAATGGCTTAGATAATGCTCGAATAAATTGTCCAATAAAGTGAAAAAAATAATTAGAGCTATAAGAGAGCTACGGGGGCTCTATCGCGTTCAACTAATGCTTTTTAGGAACTTTGGAAAAATTTGATTAAATTGAATATTTCTCCCAATAGATGAAACGAGACTTAAGTTGATTAGAATTATCGTTAGATTAGAATAATCGAAGTTTAATGAATAAATTTGAGAAAATGTTTATATAAGCGGTGAATATGTGGTTTGGAATTTAGTGGTATAGAATAGAACTGAAGCTATTAACGAAGTAACAGTTATCATTTTGCCAAGCGTGAGAAGTTACAGGATCATTGCCAGGAAAGATATGTTTAGGGTTAAGGACCCGAACTCTCTTCTTAAAATCTTCGAAGAACATGAACCTGTTCGGCTCGGTAAGGTATAAGCAAGATTATTTCATTAAACATTAGATCACATTTATATAGGGACCACCGCCACAGATAGAGTAGGCTAGCATTTATTATTGGTTATTCGAAGATCTGAATAAAATAACTTAGTTCTGATCATTGACGTCCTATTCATTAGCCTATTATTTGTAACTCTTTTAATTTCTAATTGTAATGGAAAGTAAAAGAAGTAATATCAAGGTGTTACAAGGAAAAAATATAGGTGATACTTTATTGTCTGCATGCACATAAGCAACGAAATACTTATACGTATTTGATTTGAAGATATTTCAAACTAATATAGAGAATTTACTTAGTTGAAATGTGTCAAATGAAGGAAATATACTGAAATCGTCACTCCAATTTGTAATGTCTAATCATATGATCATTTTTCATTTTTCCTGTTGTATTCCCATGGGAATGTAGAGGAAATAACTGAGAGAGAATTGAATAAATCATATTTATATAATTAATTCAGAGAAAGTGTATAGGCTAAATGTGTAAGATAATTTTATTTAAATGCCTATACTATAAACACAAAAACAGACTTGTTATGGATATTATTTAATAATCTGTAGCTTCTATACCTGCTTTGTCTTATGATTCAACAGCCTTTGCTCAAATCTTTTATTTAAATGATGTTATTTAATATTCGATATATATATGTAATTCGATTATTATTTTCGGGTATAGGCTCAGTGTATATTATTCTGTGAATTTCTCAACCATGACTCGTAAATGTAAATCATTTTCTTATACTCAAATTACTTGCTTTAATTTAAATTTTTAAATGTGGGAAGCCCTTTTGAAACACCTGCTTAATCCTTTGACAAAGGCACTACGAATCATTTTCATTACTCGCAGAGTACAATAATCGAAATTAATTATGAATATCAATTTTATTGTCTTAAGGAAATTGGATTAAAACAATCAAAGTTAATACAATTTTTTAAATATGTTAGTGACATATATTTTGAATTGTCAAATAATTCTAGTGTTTTCGTATCACCCTCCAGATTCGTTGGAATGGCTGAAGCTCGGCGTGAATCGACTCGAAGAAATTCCTTGTAAGCCTCTGAAGAACCTCACTCGGCTGCGACAGTTAGATTTGAGAGGAAACAACATCTCGAAAGTGAAGGAAGACGACTTTTTGCCGTATGGAAAGAATCTAAAATTCATTTACCTCCAGAACAACTGGTAAGTTTGTTATACACTGAAGAGTCTAAACTCATAGAATTGCATTATGCAGATATCCAGATGTTAGTACCATCGCGTAAGAAATGTATAAATGGGAAGTCATGGCTCTCATTTTTGTTCCCTAATAATCCATGCGATACGTTTTCTGATGTGATTACAGCCGCAAATAGGGAATTAAAAGCTACAGATTCCTAGGAAAGAGGAGACGCTGTTTGGCGACTACAATATTGCTGTGGATGTGACGTCATTAATCATCCAGGTTAAACCTTTCCAATGAGACTTACTGTTTGATTTATGTGCAGCTCGCATTCAACGCTCTGTTAGGAACCACGCCATCTGATTCATATTGACAATGCTTTAGTAACGCCATCCTGCGCAATAATACGACCGCCAGATAACGGCACATTCCTAGGAAACCAAAGCTTAACATACTGTGGATGCGGAATGCTAATTAAAGCTAGACGCGTGATGCATTCCATTTCGAAAATTGATAGGGAATTCAATATTCCGCGACCCACAATGTCAAAAGTGTGACGAGAATATATAATTTCAGTAATTACCTCCCCCCATGGACAACGCAGTGTGGCTGACCATGACTACTTAATATCCCAAACCAGTAACGTTTGAGTAGGTAGTCAGTGTTTCGAGACAATCAACACTGCGTCAAAGAACAGCAACAATTAATATGAGACGTTTGTGACTATCCTCACAGGTCCATGATGTCTGTGCAGCAAAATTTCGTGTTAATGGAATGTGGTAGTAAAAGACTGACATCAACGCCACAAAAAAAGAATGTTAACTTAGATTTATACTGCATCTGTTCCTGAAAAAATATATGATTTTTGTATGGAAAATATTGGAACAGGGGAAGCAAACGCTCAGGTTTGTGCCTCCCCCTTCCTCCTTTTTGCGATAAGGCTTCGTATGCTAACTTTGTGTTTTGATTGTTATTATTATACATCAATTTCTTTTTGAAACTTAAACTTAATCCACTCCAAACTTAGCGTCCAAGAGTGTATTGCATTGGAAGTAAAATGTAAAATGTTATATGTAGTCATTGAAGTAGTGAATAAATGGCCCAACCTGAAATTGAAATAGGCGTTTTTCCTAGACAAACGTTTCTGCCATTACCCAAATCGTTTGTATTTATGAAACTTCTTTCGTATATGTAAAGTTATTGAAGACTTAAATTGGGTTTTTAAATTAACATCTGTTGATGTATATTTGTTTAAAATAAAACTCACAGACGAAAATGATGGATGTTAAATAAGTATTTTAGGAAAGGAAAAAAACGACTGAAAACAAAAATTACTGGATTTTTCGGGATGCCATATGAAATAAATATTAATATATACATACATATACATATACATATATATACGAAACTCATACATTACAATTATATATTATCATATATTATTAAAATACATGAGTATTTCAGAAGAATTCGTATACATTAACATGCTTAATAGCAAGATATTAACATCTGTACTAAATCTGTACTCAGACCTAGAAGTTCAAGAAATTTCAAAACCTGATTTCAAAACTGTCTATTTTTCATTGCTGATATTATAAGAAAAATGCATTAAAGGACGAAATATGCGTGTGTAAAAAAATCACTTGTTTCAAAATTAAGTATGTATAAAGAATTAGAAAATGTATCATTACTCCTTTAATATTGGCATTTTTTCACACAGGCTTGTATAAATAGTAAACGCATTTTCCATAACTTGACATTTCATTCAATGAATGCTTGATTCATGTGAATCGATGGAATGCTAAGAAAATAAAAATCTTGGTGGAATTGTAAGAGGATTTTTCACATTATTTTCGCAAAAATTATGACCCTCTTCGAAATCATCATCAGAAGATTTGTAAAAATCCGAACAGTTTCCGTATTCGCTCAGTAAATATCCATAGTCTTTGTAATCAGACTTCCCACGGTCATTGCTACCATTATCAGAATCATCTATTTTTGGTTCACACAAAAATTTTAGAAGGTAAACTACATAAAATAAAACTTGATTACACAGTTATTAATATTTCATAATAATATAACAAAAATATTATAATTTTCTTCGAACTGTTATTTACGAAGGCCAGGTTTTTTTTTTTTTTTTTTTTAATTTTCGATGGATCATAAAAAACAAACATAGTTATTTTTCAACATAATCATCGTAAGGATTTAGGCAATTGTCATATCGGTTGGCGAACTTTCCATTCACTTCTTCAAAGAACGTTATCACCAGTAACGTGAGATGGACCAACACTTTATTTTGAAAGCTCCATTCTTCTTCTTTTTGTTGTTTTGCTTTAATTAGCTCTTCGCAGTCGTCGTTAAATTTGACAATAAACAGCTGCATTGTTGGTTATTCTGGTTCCATAAACTCAACAAACTAGACATATTTTTGGTCCCCAAAATCCAAAACAATAACTTCCTTGCTGTTGAAGGTTTGTTTAAAGAGTATTCTTCTTCCCCTTCATCATGATCATTGGTTCGCCCGTTTTTAAATTGTCTGCACCATTTACGCACAACACCATCACTCATAAGGTTTTCATGTATACTCGGCTAAATTTTCAGTGAATTTCGACTGCGTTATTCCCACTGCTTGAAGAAAGCGAATAACACTGCAACTCGCAATTGGCGAAAGCATCAATTATACTATCTATGTTTACGACCAACAATTCAGCTTAAATTGGCGAAATGGCATCCGTTATAGCAGATGTTATAGTTAAAGATATGCGCAGTCTCCTACTTCACCTCCCGACTTCCTATTATTTTTCTGCTTGCTTAGCAGCTCCATCGGAGATTGAAAATAAACGACCCTTGTATGAAACCCATACGAAAGTGAAGATACTTCACCTAGAATAAAAGCATGAAAAGAAAAAAAATAACTGAACGAGAAACTATATTTATCAGGTCAGTAATATCGTCTATAAATCAAAAAGTGAGCTAGAAAAAATTCATATGCAATGATCAGAAACGTGAACTTTGAAAATGTGATACTCGCGCCACATGCAGGCAGATCTCTCTTTTAAAAACGCATTACCGTAGAAGGTACTGGCAAAACTGCTAAAGATGAAAATTCTTTAGTAATTAATATTTGAAGTATGCTGAAATATATTAAAAAACGTTAGTCTATAGAATACTGAATCTTTAGTAATTAGTTATTTAATTTCTTAAGTTACATATATATAATTATCATAGCTTAAAGAATAACTTGCGCAAACAATTGATCCTTCTTCAGTGATTTTTCTTTCCAATGCTAATAAATACGGCATCTATTTATATAATGTCTATTTTTTTAACTGCGTGTGCATTGCAACTTCCCATTAAAATCATTAATTAGCTTTTAGAACAGTAAAAGAATAAGATCCTTTACGTTAATTAACAGGCATTTTCGCAATCTATATTTCGCTTTAAAGATCTACACGTAGTGCTCAGTAACTTTTATAATAAGGAATAATTACCGAACATGTGTGTAATAATTGTTTATCAGGAAAGTTGTGTAAGATTTTAATATTCGCAACACGAGTGCTGCTACTTAAGAATACTATTTTCTCTTTCGGATATATAATAATCCATTAACTAATTACTCACATATAGTTACCGACCTGTTAAAATATTCCACTTGATTTTAATGATGGGAATTCCTTTTAACAAGTTACAGGATCGGTCGTACGTATAACACAGTTCGATCAAATTCGTTAATTTTTCTTTCTTTCATCATCGTCAGTTATTATTCCGTGATTAAATTTTTTCTAATTTGTAAATTATTTTGAGCCATTAATAATTGTAATACTATTAAGTAAATTTTTAACGGTCGTAACTAGGATTGTAGGAAAATGTTAATTTTGGGATTTGTTTTTGTATTGCACTCAACGGCACTATTTAACACTGTACGTGCCATGTAACAGGGCTGATGCACCTTAAATCTGGTCGAGGTCCCAAGTTTTCCCAAGGGAGTGGTGTGGAAGTTTGTAGAAGGTGCCCAGTAGTTCTTGTCACTTGACTGAGGTTCAAAGCTACGAGGTCCGCTGCCAATAGCCCGCGTGTTGCTTCTCAATAAGACGTTAATAAACATTCACTCACACACAAAATTACACCCACACATCTAATACAGTACTCTTTCGTCAGTCCTGTAGATGTTGGACCATAGTAACACCAGATTACAAAAATGCCCCATTAATGAAATATCTCTAAAAGTAACGCATTTAAAAAGCAAACGTGAAGAATTTTTTTAACAAACAGTGTACGAAAATGAAGCTTCGAACACTCGAAATGATTAAAACTACAAAAAAATGTAATGCTTTGTATTGATAGCCTACATTATTCCATTAAAGTAAGGACGCAGTGGACATGGTCGCTGACTAGCGGCAGGCGTTTATTTCGTCGAATCTTGGGTTTATGTCCTCATGTCACTAAAGACCCGCAGTGTAACAGAGCTGATGTACGTTAAATCTGGTCGAGATCCAAAGTCTTCTCTTTTGAGTGGAGTGGGAGGTGCCAACTTAGGTGTCGTCCTCATCACTTCTTGACCGTTCAAAATTACTAGGTCCGTTGTTAATAACCCTCGTGTTGCTTCTGAGTGAGACGTTGATAAGCAATCCCATCAGATTCCATTGAAGTAGAAGGCTTTGAAGTAGCAGACATTTTTTTAAATCGGTTTAAAAAAAATGACGGAGCCACGTTAATTGTTGCTCCAGACCAAATCTTTGATAAAATTGAAAGTTTATTGGTTGGTAAGTTGCTTCTTTTTATACAAACCTACACTCTTGATTAAACTATCCAAAAAGATGTTGGGAATATTTTAAAGGGCCTCAGAGCCCTTAAAATTCAAATATGTCAATGATTGTGAAGAGCGTATTTGTTAGAAATTTCTCTGAACATTTTGGTGATAAAAATATGATGATACTACAAAACCACCAAAGTTATTCAGAAAAAAGCTAAACCTTGTTTACACTCGTTGTTTCTTTAATTTTATTTATTAATTTTTTTTAACTTTTAAATTTCATATTTAACTTAATTTTTCTCAAAACAACAAAAAAATCTTAACTTACTCTCAGAGTTTATCAGAAACTTTTAATCAAATTAATTTGAAATTTCAAATACATGTTTAAAATAAGTTTCTTTATGACTAATACATTGTATGTGTGTGTGTGTGCGTGTGTGTGTGTGTGTGTGTGTGTGTGTGTGTGTACAATTTTCAGACTATTTACTAACAGAAAAAAAATTATGTGGATTTTAATTGGATTTTTTCTTAAAATTTCATAATTTTTTTAATAATCATATTTTTTAAGAAATTTTCCTCTAGTTAAATGATTGAAAATTAAAACTGAAAATTGGTCTGAAAGATAACATTAAGAAAAAACATTTAGAAACATAATCTCTAAATTTTCATCAAAATTATAAAAAGGCATGCAATTTATATTTCTTTATAAATATTAATTTAAATAAATTACATATGGTTACTTCTTTCAAAAATTATAAGATAAAAGTTGAGTTCCGAGACCCCTTAAAAAAAAAGAACACGAGAAAAATATCAATAAGTAGATTTTATATTTATATATATTTTAATTACGCAAGAGCAGAGAGCTATTTTTTTTTCTTCTTTTATCTCCCCTGATAAAGATTTATCTCCGCCACGCAAATATAATTCTTGCGTATGTGACGTCATACTCATTCACATGACCAAGACGTCTAATTTTCCCACCGACATTTTATTCATCATAATTCCCCCGTACGAAGAACGGGAATTCCAGCCAGTTAGTGACAAAAATGTAATATTTTTTTTTATTATTCTCTAACTTGGATGGCAAGCGTTGCAAAGGAGTCGATTTTTTAGATAAAACTTTATTCACCTGTTTAATATTGTAAATCCTCGAAGCTATAGTTTTCATCAAACCCTAATAATAAATTAATTTATATAGCTGTAACGTAAGTTATCTGAATATCTCGCCTCACTATCCTTGGAAACTTTTTATTAAGTGAATTGCAAAAAATAAAACTTCAGCCCAAACAAATAAAACATGATCTACGTAAATTAGATGAACTTTTGAGTAGTGTAATGAACTGAATAGAAGAAACGCATTTTTAAGCGAAGTCGGATTGAATATAGGGTAATTAGAAGCGATGATTTGGTAATGAGATTATTAGTATTTAGTAATGTGTGTACGAATCTACATATATTATTGTCGAATAAGGAAGGATCTCAAGGAGTGAGTGAGAGCTAAGAAAACCTCTCGAATCCCTAGTCATCACACGCTAACTCACTCGGCCCCGCGTTCGCTGGTAAGATTAATCTTTACTATTGGCAAAGATTATGAACGCTTTGATTTAGAATAGGCAGAGAGAGAGCGCATATTCACGGTTTAAGAAATATAAATCAACCTATAAGGGCATCATTTGTATCCTTATTATATGAATGTTATATTATGTAATTAGATTTCAATTTGGTAACTATCTACCTGATAAACAATGACCTCGGAAACGAATAAAAGAGAGATGTTACCCTGTTACTGAACCATTTT
Organism: Nephila pilipes; assembly: GCA_019974015.1. Lineage (NCBI taxonomy): Eukaryota > Metazoa > Arthropoda > Arachnida > Araneae > Nephilidae > Nephila > Nephila pilipes. Next base: position 180,902 of record BMAW01052015.1, on the reverse strand, counting down.
TGGATACTGACAAATATACCACTACCATGAAACATATGAGGTGTGCTCAAAATATATCCATCTTTATTCACAGATTATGACGACCGTCCTTCATTATTTAATTCTACCTATATGTCTCATTTTATTTAAAAATTACTAGACACCAATTGTATATACGTAATCTTCAATCCTAGATTATGATATAAAATCTTAGCTTACCAAATCACTCGTTATGATTCAAACACTTCTCATAAACAGAAGATTCGTATCTCAGTACTTTGAACAAGAGTCACTTCAATCTAAAAGATTAATTTCGATGATTTACTCCAATCTGTAACATCTATCAACTTGCCACTATCCTCTATCTCCCTTTACGTTCTTTTCAATTCTATTTCCCTTATACATCACTGTCTATTATTCAATTCACTGCGCTTCTCATCTTTGTCTAATTCACCTTATCGCGTTTTATTTTGATTGGGAAGAAAGTTAAATTTTATGCAGCTCACAAATTACTGTAAAGTCCCCGAAGTTAGTCAATAGACCAGTGTCACAAAATATCACTGGTATTCAGGTAATATAACCTTACTCTAATCTCCTTTAAACGAGTTATCTTCTCCCAACAATTCTGCTACAGTCGGAGGCATTGTGTGAATGCCACTTTCGAGATGACCGGATGCTGGTCCGGACTGAAATCTGATTCTTTTCCTTTCAGGTCAGAATATAGTCAGAAGTTTGTTTGTTTGTTTGTTTGTGTGTGTGTGTGTGTGTGTGTGTAGAGAGAGAAAGAGACGTGTTTGGAGACAGAGAGACTGACGAAGTACAATAGTCGGAAGCAAAGCTGTAACACTTGTTTTGAGATAGTGCGTCACGTTCTGCTGGATATCTTCTTTGGACCTAAAACTTGTCTCTTTCAGACTATTTTCAGTTTGGAGATAAGCCAGAAATCCCATTAAGCCAAGTCGAGAGAGTTGGAAGCCTAGCGGAGCACCGATGTACTGTGTTTGTTTATATCTATTTTCATATTTTTT
>BMAW01052015.1:155228-175121 GCA_019974015.1 Nephila pilipes | reverse complement strand
CTCAGGTTGACAATGATTGATCCGAGCTTTTCGTTACTTTGGATTCTCTGAATACAGCTGTATTTGCAATCGAATCAACTGAACACCTTTCCATATGAAACGTACTCACCGGTCTTCTAACATTCAAGTATTTGATATTCATGGTAAGAAATGTCTTTAACTTACATTGTGTCTCGTAGGATCATTCATTAACTAAAGGTTACTGGTTTACTACGAGCGCCATCTCTGGGTTAGTCTCGGGAGTTATTGATCGATGTGTTATGCCCAGATCGAGCCATTTGCTTTCGGAATTTTTCATATGGAATTGAGTGTTTGACAGATCGAGTCATCACACAACTCTGTTCTTATTTCTGCCTAGTATTAACTGTCCATTTTCAAATCAATACAGTGTTTCTTGTTTTCAAGTGAGTTACATTCCCGTTTGCTTAATATTAGCCCAGTGTATATGTGACGTACTGTAGAGCAAAACGTTCTAGAAGCCCAGAAGGTTTTCTTCAAGAGCTAACAAAAATATTTAAGGATAAGTATGTAACTAGAGTAGTTTGGTACAACTTGTTTCAGCTAGTTTTGTACAGCATAATTTTTTCTTTTGAGCTGTGTTTTTTTATCAAAGCAGAAATGTTAAATCAGAATGAACTTAAACACATTAAGGCTGCCGTCTATCAGCCATTTTGATTTTTGAGCGTAATGTTAATTCTAAAATTTCTACTACCATCTTCAAATCTTTACTATTCTATCAATTTGAATGCAAAGAAGGGCATTCTAAAGAGTAAAGTGTAATGAAGATTTCTACAGAATAGTTAAAATAGTAAATTTTTGAGGACGGTAGCAGAAATTCCATAGAATTAACATTACGTCCACGAAATTAAAATAACCGATAGACGGGAGTCTTAAGTACATGTTTTAATCACTTAAATTTTTATCTAGATTTATTAACGTTTGGCATCCTCGTTCAAACTATATTGACGTTCGCTTCTCCTGCTTGGCCGTGGTTCCAAATGTGGGGGATTAATGATAGGTTACTGAACTGAGTTTACTGTTACAGAAATATTCGATATGAAAGTATTATATTGCTACGTATTAAATTACTTCGTGCAATCGATTTATAACATTTTCTCCGTTTCCTCAACTACTTTTGATAAATGGATCGATAATTAAGATTTATAAACTATATATATATATATATACTGCTGTTTGTAGAAAATGCAACACCATGAAAGAATCATCAGAATCAAATGAAATTTAATGCAGAAACGACTTGTACTGATACAAATAAATGATGAAATTTTCAAAACAAAAGAAACAAATTAAGCGTCCGAAATCAGTATTTGGTGCAGCCACCATGCGCTGCAATAAGTGCTGCTATACGACGTGGCATGGAGTCAAACAGATGTTGAATATCTGCTTGAGGAAGAGAATTCCATATCGCTTGTATGCGCAACCAAAGTTCGTCTTTGGAAACTGCAGGACGCGGATCACGAGCGAGACGCCGACCAACCATATCCCACACGTGCTCAATAGGCGACATATCCGGTGAATAAGCAGGCCAAGGAAGAAGTTGCATGCGTTGTGCTGAACAGAAGTCTCGAACAGTCCGCGCAACATGTGGGCGTGCATTATCCTGCTGAAAGATAGCTCCAGGGATGCCTTGAAGGAAAGGAACGACTTCGGGCTGTAGCACTTCACGGACGTACCTGTTGCTATTGAGATTACCCTCAATTCGTATCAAATTGGATCGTCCATGATACGAAATCGCACCCCAGACCATAACTCCGGGTGTTCGACCACTATGTCGTTCAATAATACACTCAGGAAGGCAGCGTTGACCGGCATAACGTCTAACACGAACACGGCCATCATGGGTCCACAAATTGAAGCGTGATTCATCTGAAAAGACAACTTGGTGCCAATCAGCTCGCCTGGCTCTGTGCTCAAGAGCCCACTGCCGACGCAGCCGTCGATGATTCGCCGTGAGGGGAATCCTGTATAAAGGCACCCTTGCACGCAATCCACGGCGCAGCAGACGACGACGAATTGACGAAGCCGACAATTGTACACCTGTAGCAGTAGACCAACGTGCTGCCAGCTGCCTGGAGGAAGCTGTGCGATCATTCACCGCCATGCGGAGCAGGTGTCGATCATCGCGCTCTGACGTCACCTTCTGTCGTCCAGTGCCTGTTTTTCGAGTTGTTCGGTGCTCGTCGGTCCACTGCTTCCAAACTCGCATCACTGTGGAACTGTTCCGCTGCATACGAGCTGCTATTGCGCGATAGGAAAATCCTCCTTCTCGAAGGCCGATTATCCTCCCTCGTTCAAACTCCGTAAGTTGCTTGAATTTCTTATTCTTCCGTCGTGGAGGCATACTCAGGTCTCACTAAACGTTTGCCACTAACAAATAATCATAGACTTTTTTCAACGTCCCGCTACAGAACTTTATTTATACGCTTTCAGCATCAATTCAGAGGGCGCTGCGCGCGCCGCGCACGCGCGATGGCTCTGAAACTTTATTAATTTGCATAATATCCTATAATTGACATTTGCTGCGAATTTCATTTGATTCTGATGATTCCTTCATGGTGTTGCATTTTCTACAAACAGCAGTTTATATATATATATATATATATATCGTTTTTTAAAATCTTTAAAATCGGAAGAAAAAAAACTTTTTTTATCATTTGGAATAATAAAGCTTTTAAATTTGTTGATCAGAAAAATTTGTTCGTTAAATATTTTAGACTCTCATTTAATCCTAAGGGATCCATTTTTAAAATCCCATAGCTTTGCAGAATTTTACGAAATTTGAAGTTTAGTCTAATTTAAAGAGAAGAAATCATATATGCGAAAAATATGGATTTTATAACGTGAAAGTTATGTTTCAGAAATTAATAAAATATGTTAATTAAGCTTAAATAATCAATCCAACACCATCGTAGTTTAATTCTATTTGTGAGCTATCAATACTTTTGACTTAAGATGGGAACTACAAAATCTATTAAAGGTGTACCCCCCCCTCTTTTTTTAGCATTTTTACTCTTTATTAGTTTCATTTGTCCCTTGCTCTCAGAGTTGTCTACTTATTTTTTCCATCTAGCCATAATCTCAAAACAATTTTCTGCATCATTTAGAAAATTTTGAAGTGTAGAGATAAATTGTAAGATTACTTTTTGTATTCACAGATAACCCCATCCACTGCGATTGCAAAATCGCTTGGTTACGTGACTGGATACAGAAGAAAGGTGACAGCGTAGTAAAGTTGCCGCAGCATACTAGATGCGAAACACCAGAAGAGTACCAAAACATGCCTTTAGCAGAGATTCCCAACGATCAACTAATCTGTGTCGCCAAGGCTTCCACAAGCTACGCTACCATCTTTGTTCTACTGTTCTCATTAGCAATCTGGCTTGTTCTTTCCTAACCTTCGAGTATTTCAGAGAGAAACTCGCATATTGCTCTCAAGAACAGTGAAGTTCACCAACACTTTTCCGATGTATGTGCTGCCTAGAAATGATATCGAGAATTGGAAATTAAATATACGTGTATGTTCAAAATAAAAATGTTATTCTATGTGGCAAATTATATGTGTTCATGCATAAAGAATCCATTTATGTGCTTTTGAAGACTAAATGGCACAAACTCATACGCATCTTTTGATTCCCTTTTTGCGTGTTTCTTTTAAAAAAATCAATTTTCTATTTAGCATAAAACCGAAATTAACTTTCGATACAATCCAACCTAACATGTCAACGTCGCTTTACTCTGTTATATAATTCAACTTAGATATTAAAACTATTTTTTCTCCTTTTTGATGAAGCTTCCTATAACATATTATGTTTATAAATGAAGCATCCCTGCATAAAATAGTTTTGCCTTGATATTCCACGATCAATATTAAATATTGTTTCTGTTTTTGAGTTTTTCGAACGCATTTAAGACGCTTTGAATAAAAACTATTCTCCAGCCAGATACCTATCATCACTATCACATGATTCTGCTGTTTGATATCGCTGAGCAGATGATATGTGTTCTTTGTACATTGGCTTAAAAGAATACATTTATTACGAAGTTTGTCAAATTGGAAATAAAATTTATCAATCAACGATCCAACTCAACGGCTATTATCAAACATCTTAAGTCGAGTGACATCATAAAAACAAGAGTTCAGTGTTTTGAAGAATTAAAAGGCGGATGAAGTCATGTTTCACTGTAATTACTATAAATGGTTGTTTTATCAAATTCTTAAGATTAATGTGGAAGTAAGTAAATGACTTTCTTAAAAACTGATAAGGAAGTAAAAAGAAATATGTAGTACTATAAAAGATGTGAATAAACTATCAAATAGAGAACAATTCACTTCTTCTATTTATTCTGCGTATAGTACGATATCACGAAGAATCTTTGCGAAAGAAAAAGACTTTGAGGAACTGGTCCAAATTCCTTTCTTATTTGCTGAAAAAAGAAGTGACTGTAGCGACCAAATATTTTATTTGATTCTTTGCTTTAGAAGAATGTCTTGCTACTTTTATTTTATATCCAGATTTTTCATCTACCTACGGTTGAATCTGAGATCGAGTTTACATGCGACTTCAATTCTTTTTGTATAACTTTATTCGCTATTCCATGTGTTACATGTATAAGTATATTTCATGTTCATTTTTATTGTGAGATTGGAGTACGAATAGCGTAATTTATTAAGGCATATCTTATAAATTAACAATGACTGTTTGACGTATTAAATGCATATTAAATGTTTAACATGACTGTTGCACTTATTCTACTTGCACATGCGATTTTTAAATGTGATCATTTTATTAAATGAGTATTAATCATTATATTGATATGATTAATTTCATAAAAACTAGTATTAATCTATTGAATTTAATACTACATGTTTTTTTTTGTTAATTCAAAACTTTTTAAAGTTTGCAAGTTTATATATAATTGCAAAATTCGTTATGTATTATTTTAAATGTGTATATAATAGAGGTTTTTCATGTGATTCATTGTGTAAATATTACAAGAATTAGGAGAAATGTAAATCCTTATACGTGCTGAAGGACCAATCAAATAAATAAATTAAGAAAAAGAATGTTATGAAAAATATATACAATAATGCATTAATATTTATATAGGAAAAATATTTAACAAAAATAAAGCAAATAATATTTCATTGAAATAAATATCAATAAGGAATTACCAAATTGTTTGAGTTTAATTTTAAATTGATATACCAAATTTTGTAAATAATTTTTTTTTTCAGAAGTATTTATTTTATTTTTTTTTCAAAAAAAATTAAAGTATTAGACTTTAATTAATGATCAAATGATAAAATTCCAATTGATTTTTCAATTGAAATGTAAAATAGTTGCGTTTGTTTGCATTATTTGATTTCCGTGCGGACCTTCACTTACTTACTTGAATTTATTAAATAATGCGCATTAGTGATTTAAAGTTTTATAAAGCATTAAAAACATCAACGTTGTAATGTTTTTAAACACACTCAAATTTATATCATCGAAATTTTCAGTGTGAAATGAGTTCTTGACAATGGAAAGTAGAACAACTCTTGTTGTGTTATCCTTCAAATAAAATCATAGATGTTTAATATCTTACTTAGAATTGAAGTTATTAATTTCAAATATATATGGCGAAATATCATATTTGTCAGTTATTCATATATCATTTAATCATTTGATTATTTTTCATCAAGTTAAAAAATATTACATTTTTCAAAGAATATCTGACTCAATTACGTTTCTTTTTGTATGAATTTCAGCTTTGTGTACTTTTGTTTAGTTGAAAGTATGGTATTAAAATCTAATTTTATTTTATCTTTAAATGAAAACTTTTCTTGTACAATAATGCTACAGAATTTAATTTTATAATTAAATTTGGCACAGAGTTATATCCATGTACCAGAGTTATAAAACATATTTTTACTTTTCGGATACCAGCTGTATATAAATTTTATAACCAGAATTAATAAAAACTTAAGGAATATAAGATATCTCACATTAATTCAGATCTACATGTCTACAGAAGTGTTTAAATGAAAATTAGTATGCACATTTTGCGATTTTGGCAATTTTTGACGACTTTTAAAATAAGTCACACTTAAAGACTCAGAAATGATACATCATAGTAAATTTTCCCAGAATAAAATCGTTTTCGAAGTAAGAAATTGCCAGATTTGATGCGCATTCTATATTTCACTGTACCTTCACAGAGGATATGAAATCTGTTAGATGTTTGTAAGTTAATTTTAAAATTATTGAAATTCAACCAAGTATTATGAACTGTTACTATATATAGCATTGTATTTATGTTTCTTGAAAAAGTATTCGCCATTTTATTTTTAAAGACAATCAAGAGCATTCTAAAATAATCTGGACGCAATCTTTAAGCATTTAATGTCTTCCTTCTAACAGAACATGTGTCTTTTACTGTTTGTATATAGAAATGGAATAAAAAATTTGAATGTTTCTTGTGATACTCTTTTCTTCCTTTTTAATTAATACTCTATAAAATACCGTTTTATTTCGATAAGAAGAAGATATATTACTTTTATGTGTATTATTTCTATTCTTTTTCAAAGAAATGTTATTAACTTCATTTGTACACTCTCTTTTAAAGCATAATAATTCTTTTATTTGTTTTCCCAATAGTTTACTTTCCTTATTAATGTTAATAGTAAACATTGATGTTGATTTTATTTTGAGTGAAATATTAAACTCTTTTCATTCAGTAAATAGCCGGCGAAAATCTCGTCAAGCAGACTTTAAGCAGACGACAGCACACGGTATATACCAGAGGTCTTTAAACTGGGTACCACGGAAATCTAGGGTTCGCTGGGACTTTGACAGAGGTTCCATAAAATATCATTATTTTTTTTTAATCAAAGTGCCAAAATTTTAGTAAAATTTTAATTTTTTATAAAATATCAAATTCTTAAAGGAAGTTTGATTGTAAAATTAAACATAAATAAACATTTTATGGATAAAATAAAATCTTAAATTTCGTAAAAGTCACGTGCTTCAAATGCGTTAACCGAGACACATTAAGTCAAATATTATTCTACATTCTTTGCTCAGGTGAAAACTCGCTCACTTATTTGTCCACTTATTTCACTATTTTCAAGGTATGAAGTAAAATTGACGCCATTCTTTTAAAATTGAAATTTTGGGCAGATTGCATTTTGAAACATAATATCGAATGATTTTCTAATTTGTATAATGTTTTAGTAGACGGTAACGCTAATCCCAATAAAAATGTAAAAATTAGTTTGGTCCAACATGAATCAGATCCGCAAAAAACGTGTCTTGAATACTTCCTTGTTCAAAAAGAAAAATTATTTTGCATTCAAACTCCTTCTCACGACTGTGACTCCTCCACATTCCGAAAAAAAGAAAGAGAACAACAAACTGATATATCAACTGACACTCAATTGAAATTAAATTTTAATCAAGTTGATATTATGCATTTTTGGATTGACATTAGAAAAGAATACCCTGAAATTGCCAAAAGAGCTGTGAAACATCTAATGTCATATGTTTCAACATATGTATGCGAAAATCTTGAAAACAGATTGGTTGCTGAAGATAATATATCGTTGCAGATTTCAACAGACGTAAAAATACTTTGCAATAAAAAAAACCAATCACGGCCCTGTTACTAAAATAATTTTCTTTTTACTAATTTGTTATAATTTAAAATATCGTTGCTTTTATTTATTATTCATTGAATATACTTTAGAAACCCTACTCCCACCCAAATACCCATTAGTTATCTTACCATTCATTATCTTATTTTGAAGTTCCTATTGTGATAAAATATAGAGATACAATAATAATTTTATAAGTTAGAGTAGGAGAAAGCTTTGTTATCCTATTTTTCTTCTCTTTCATCAAGGGATTCCTTCAAGAAAATAGTAAGTTCAAAGGGCTCCTCGAAGTTTAAAAGTTTGAATATCTCTGGCACACACATATTCCGTTTATAGTTGATTGCATCATTTGGGCGATTTTATCGCCTGCGTCGGCGAAATGGAAAAGTACCATATTTTAATATGCATGGTTAAACAACAGTAATATACTGTATCTTTCAATTTAATTAATATTTGGTTACAAAGTTAAAAATATTCAATTCATTCAATTATTAGCTGAAGTCTATTATTATAAGTAAATTAAAACTGGAATTTCTTGCGGTTAAACTACAAAGAGATATTTAATAAGAGCTATTTAATTGAAATAATTAGAGTTCGAGACATTTGAAATGTAACAGATTAAAAAGGTGAGTGTTTTTACCAGACATTTACTCAATGTAATAACTGAATACGAGAGGAAAGAATTAAAACCACTTTCTCAGACAATTTGTCACTGAATCAAAAAATTATGTTTCGTGGAAATTATGTGTCAAAATGATGATGATTATTAAAATATTTCAAGTAACAAAGGAAAAGTTTTAGAACCATTTTCGACTCTTACATTTCTTCCCATTCCTACAGACATGATCTCTAGGCTACCTTGGTCACTTATATAATGATCTCTATCATTTTATAAGAGGACTTGATCGCCTAGTAGACATGGAAGAATACCGGCTACCATGCGGTTAGTAAATATTGCGGCCGGCGATTTGCTTCGAGTCGTAGGTTCGAGCCTTGGGACCCCTTAAGACCAGCCGTGTAGCTGGGACGTTAAATCGATCGTTATCTCAAAGTCTTCCCGTTGGCGTGGTATGGAAGTTAGGAAAAAGGGCTTCCAGCTCAGATTTCGTCCTCGTCACTTATGAGGTCCGTCACCAATAGCTCTCGTGTTGCTTCTGGTGCGACGTTAATAAAATCAACTAGCTAACCTATCATTATCTTACCCATTTTCTAACATATATTTTATAATTAGAGCTTTCTGAGTAAAATCCTTCGTTATTACGTACATAAAAATATTTGAAATAATGAACATATATATATTTATTTTTTTAGAATAGTTATAATTTCCTTGATCTGTCCAAGAAAATTGAAAAACTATTAACCGTATATGATTCAAGATGTTTAGAACTATACAAACTGCGTCGTAAAAAAGTCTAATAAACGGTTTTCGAATCAAAATAATGAAAAACAGAGCATTTTCATAGCTCGTTTAAATACTACCCACAAAGTAGAATACTCCTCTTTTCGCCTCAAAATAAAATAATAAATTCCATAAAGAAGTAATAATTCCTGAACTTATTGTTACTCAAGATTTATGATAAGATGAAGCTAAAAATAGCGTACATTAATGCTGAATTAATATCTGTATATTTATACAAGGTTCTATTAATCATTGCCGCTCATAAAAATAGTGCTCAAAACTTATTATAATATTTACAGGCGTTGTCGAAATACTTTCAGGAAAATTTTCTCAGTGAACCGTGGAATTCGATTATATCGTTTGAATTTTCTATTCTTTATCAAAAAGGAAGCATTTCGGAACAAAATTACTCCATGGATTGATAAGTATTTGAACCGCTCCAGAAAGCAACATTTCTAAATTGTTGTAGTTCTGGTGGTAAACATAAAATCAAAAATAATAAAAGTTTTCACTTTTTCTGTGTTTTTTGCATGTTCCAGAAAAAGTAACTTACATTTCACCCTCTATCTCTCACAGTCGAGTTGGTGATTCTCGACTTTCATCTTTCGGACGGAAGTGCTCACAGGCAAACAGCCGGAAGCGTGGGCTCCAGTTGTCATGACAACGGTTTAAGAGATAGCTCGAGCGCTTGGACCAGAGATGACTCGAAATAATCTGAAGCTTGAATCTCTGTTTTTAGATTGAACAATCCTCGATGGAATACATTCGCATTTCGCTCTTATTTTTCTGGCATTGCATGCGGTATCAAACAGGGGGAAAGTACATTTGGCAAGAAAAGACGTCGTTACAAGTCTTTGTAATCGCCTCTTTGAAGTTGCCTTATCTATGGTTTATTTGAAATGTTAATGTGAGTTGTAGCTTTTCATGTTTTTCGGTTACATGAGTGGGGGTTTTGCAATGATACTTTATCTTAGAGATGTTTGCAATGAATAGTGGCGGCAATCGTGTACATAAAACTATTTTTTTAACTTTGAAATTTTTATCTAAGATGCGACTATAAAGTAGCCGGACTAGATAAAAAGAGGATATATATATATTTGTAACTTGCATTAAATCTATTGTTTTTCTCCTACAATGTATTCCCATTCGAACTCATAGTGACTTGTTCTTATTTTCCACTAAATTAAAGCATGTTGAAGTTAATTTTCTGCTAACAGTTTCCTCTTAACAGCCACCAACGACCCAAAACGAATTCTTTTAAGCATATATTCTTTTTCTAGGGGGGAAAACTTACAGGGTGCTATGTCAGGGAGAAAGGAAGTTGCTTCAGTGTTGCTATTCCGTTTTTAACCAAAACATACTTCATAGAGGGCACTGCTAGCGTAGGAACATTGTCCTGATGAAAAATAATACAATTTTGCCAGAGGTCCAGGAGTTTTTATCTAACTCTTTCTCTATCTAACTCTTTCTCTACCACCTCTTTCTCTTTCTGTGCTCATTAATTTTGGAACCATATTTCCCTGAATTCATCAATCGTCTCTTACTTATTTTGGCATTTCGTAGCTCTAGTTAGCATATGCGTACATGCAGTGAAAATCGCCAAATCCTTTTTCAGAGGGAGGAAAGGAAGCACAGGATAAATTCCATATATTCTCTAATATAAATGAGAATACTAGATTATTTTTAATGCAGGGATATCGGTTCCTCTTATCGTATTTTTCAGAGCTTTTTGTCCGCTCTTCTTGATTGCGATTGTGTTTAACGTCACTCTAACAAGAAACACGAGAGTCAATGGCGTTGGTCCGCGCAATTTTGAATCTCGGTAAAGGATGACTTTCCACTCTACGTCAACGTGAGAACTTTGAATCCTCAATAGATCCAACATGCATCATCCCCGCGCAAACACGAAATAAGTTTCAGAAACACGAAGAATACTGAGTACCTAGAATATAACGTGAATTTGGGCATCTTTTATATAAATAGTCCTTCTTTGTACATATAAGTGTCATATTAAAACTTGTGTAAAGAATAATATTTGATAAATATGGTATATGGTCGAAGTAGAATAATATTTGAACTCGAGGATAACGATGTTACCGTCGAGTAGTAGGTTCCGGCCCTCATGCCAACAAAGACTCGCTGTTCAGTACGGCCTGATTCACGTTAAATCTAACAAGTCTCCAAGTCTTCTTGTTGACGTAGTGTGAAAGAATGGGGAGGGAAGTTCCAGCTTAAGTGTCATCCTCGTCCTCTGAATTATGTTCTAAATTCCTATACCACCACAAATAGGTAAAGTTTCCTAGTGCTACGTTAATCAGTCAATCAATAAATCATTAAAAAGGATTACATAAGCAGCCCCATCTTTATAACTCTCTGACAAAGACATTTAAAAATCTTCTGAAACACCCCCAAATCATATCAACACCACATTACATCAAGGAAACAAATTAGATCTAAAACTAGTAATTAGGCATTTTAGTGAGGGCATATAATTTTAATTCTTTCAACAGCATTAAAAGGCGAAAAGAAAAAAAAAATATGACCTAGTCGTACAAATTTTAACACTATTCACTATTTGTGCTCGAAGACTGTTGCAAAGAAGTCATGAGAATGCCTCATTAAAGGCTGGTAGCTAGAAAAGAAATTGTTCATTCGGCGGTGATCCTACCCTTTGAGATTGCCGACCCATTATGTTTGATCGAAAAGGCCATTTACTTTTGGTTCTTTAATGTATTCACAGCGAAATCGAAATGTTCCGTTTTGGCGCCGCTCGTTATTATTTAAGAAGGCTGAAATGCTTGGGGTTGTTAATGCACAGTGCTTTCAGAGCAATGGAAAGAGAAAGTGGGATTGTTCAAAATTTCAGCGTTTTCGAACATTGTTAAGTAACTTCTCGAAAGAGGGGAAAGGGTAGAGGAACCTGGTAAAAGGATTCGATTATATTGTTGAAGAACATTTCAGTGTTATATTTAAATGTTTGTTTTAAGAAATATTGTATATAGTAGTCGGAATAATTTGGAAGACCTGCAGTGAGTGCATAAAGTAGCTAGAAATATTAATCAATAGTATACTCAAAATACTTTAAAAAATGAAACACAAGAATTTGCAAAAATATTATTCAAATTTTTATTTTTCTCAGATATATTGGACTCTATGTGACTTTCATAAAAAAAATAGCATCTTTATTTCTTTATGAGTTATTAGTGTTAGTTACGTATCGTCAAACTAATCCAGCCCTGCATGGAACCCAACCAGATTTCTAAACGATGGGATTGTATTCGATTTGAGCGGAACGAGATGGGAAAGGAAGACGACCAAACTATGTGTTCCCTAGTTAAGTGCGATTAGGCTTTTTTAAAAAATTTCTAATCAAACGATTGATTGATTCATTGATTGTTTAATAACGCCGAACTAAAGAAGCAATGAGAGTACTATTGGCGACGCAATGTACACAATGTACAATGGAGAAATGACGAGACGGCACCTGAGCTGACGCCTTATTCTGTACCTCAGGAGTTTACCTTCTTCATGTAAGTACGGACATCATTGCTCTAAGGTACTCTTCTGATCTTTTCCTTTCCCATGGTTTTTTACTATCTTTGGTAAGCACAGGTGACGCTTCCCCGGGGTACCCTAGCGATTCGTTTCATTTTTCGACCCTCCATCTTGTCAACAAATTTTTACTTTTTTTTATTTATCAAACATGAAAGTTACAGTCAGCTTTTTTGCCACAGCATAGCCACATTCGGCTATTATAGGATTAAAATTCACCTTCACGTCATATAACATCCCGTCACAGCGTCTCATTCTCCTAACTTCAACACTACTTCAACAATTTTAATGTTTTTTCAGTCTCATTTAACGGAGGGTCATTAGTGGTATTAAGACTTGAAATCACGATTCGACTAAAACAACGCAGATCCTGAGTTATCGGCCTTGACCACTCAGCTACCGAAACCAACATCACTAGATGAAGCACTAGAAAGAAAAGCACAAAAAAACATTAATTTCGTTTTCCGTATTTACTTTCCCCCCATTTCTTCTTTAAATAAATATTTTATGTGACTGCATCTTTAAAAATGCACATTAGACGAAGAAAACTATTATAGTCTAGAAGAAATCATAAGCTGCAATGGTCGAGGGGTTATGATAACAAGCTCATGGCCTCCTGAGAGGCTTGCCTCTTTAGGTTAATACGGAAATTATGACTCCAAGGCAACTTATAGTAATCTTTTTTTTTCATAGTGTTTACTGTCTTTAGTAAATACGGGTGATGAACCCTCGAATCCATCTCAATTTTCGATTCTCTTTCAAATAAACCTTTTTTCCTGTTGCTGGAATCGTAAGTCTAGAACACAGATCTGGTTTTTGTGCCATCAATTTTCATTCACCGCACTCAGTAGAGACGGAGCTTCGAATTCTGATGCTACTTAAAAGACTCGGCGTATAGTAGGCCTGATGCCCGTTTATTTTGTTGATGCTCTACCTTTGGCGTGGTGTGGAAATTAGAAGATTGGAGGGCCAGTTCAGGTGTCGTGCTCATCACGTGACCGAGACTCAAAATTGGGGATCCGTCTCCAATAGTCTTCATGCTGCTCTTTAGTATGCTGTTAATAAACAGCCAATCTACCCCCAGTAAGAGGGGCCTGTTGAATAAATATTAATTAACGAAATGTCTCCTGAGGGAAAAAACATCGCATCTGATTAGTGATTTTCTTAATATTTGCTCTTTCAATAAGTATATTTGCTATTTTATGGCATTTAGTAAACTCGTTTCTTTAGCAGTATCAAAGAGAAACATTACAAAAACAACCCTAACACATATGGTTCACGTCAAAGCAAAACTTACCACAACATATAAGGCCCCTTTTTTTCGTTTCTCCCAAAAGAATGATTCACTGCATCCTTTTTCCTCTCTCGATCGAAGCGAAATTTTCATCTACGGACAGAAATGCAGTAGGGACAAACAAACGGAACCATCTTTGTCACAACAGTTGGCGAGATGAAAAGGCATTCTATTTATATACAAGGCCAGATATGTATCAGAGATATCTAACCTAGGCGATGATAGTTTTTGTTTTCGAATCGGACCAGTTTTGCCTGGAAATATGGAAGTTTCTTTCCTCTTTTCGGTATCATTGTTCGTCGTATCAACCGATCAGAAAAAGAATATTGTAGCGGGAAAATATGGCGATGTAGGTCATTGCTTTCGAGTGTCTGTATCTGTCTTTCACTTGAATTGTTTAAAATATATACATGAGACTCAACTTTTCCATTGCAATACATGATAAGGGGTATAATATACATTGGGGATGTATGCGCTGTGGATCTTTGGAAGATACCATTGAAATGTAGTCAAGTGGATCCATTCAGTCCTTATCAACGCTTATTTTTTTCTGAGCCGATTCTTGTTAATGTTTGACGTAGGATAATGTTTTGTTTGTATTCTTTTTTCTTGTTGCTTTTCATACGGAAAATTTGTTCATCATAAATCACTACCATATTAGCTAGCAAGAAATTTATTCAGTCGCTTTTTCATAATCAGACCATACTACTTTGGATTCTGTGACACTCAAATTTAGTTTCGAATGAACAGTTTCGTAAGATCGGTAACAGAATCCAATGTTTCAATCGACTGTATTACCCTAGAAGTCCTTGACAATAGTTTTTCAGAAACAGAATGAAAAGAACCAATGAAAATTTTTATTCAAACACATATTTCAAAAAAATAAAGGAACATCAGTCCATAGACCTGAGTGAGTGAGTGAATGTAAAGTTTATTGGCGCAAGAGCCAGATATGGCTATGCTGCGCCAAACAAGATTAAACTGTGGTCTAGGCGTGAAAGTGAAAAAAGGTAAAAGTGGTTGACAAGAAGGAGGGTCGAAAATAGAGAAAGATCGCTAGGGTATCCCGGGAGTGCGTCACCCGTGTTTACCAAAGACAGTAAACCCCATGGGAAAGAAAGATCACTAGGGTACCTCGGAGTCCATAGACCTCCTATTCAAATGAACAAGTAACAAATAAGAGAAAATATTAAGCACTAGTAATATCAGGAAAAGGGCCATAACCTCCAGGCGTTTTACATAAATTCAGCTTACGTGGTAATGCAATGTGTAGTTCTTGTAACCGTATAAAATATTTTGAAAATATTCTTCCGATCTGTAGAAAATAAATGTGTCATAGATGGCGACGGACCTCATAATTTTGAGTGAGTGATTGTAAAGTTTATTGGCGCAAGAGCCAGATATGGCCATGCTGCGCCAAACAAGATTAAACTGTGGTCTAGACGTGAAGTTGAAAAAAAAGGTGAAAATGGTTGACAAGAAGGAGGGTCGAAAATAGAGAAGGATCGCTAGGGTATCCCGGGAGTGCGTCACCCGTGTTTACCAAAGACAGTAAACCCCATGGGAAAGAAAAAGATCACTAAGGTGCCTCGGGGTCATGATGCCCGTACTTACCTGAAGAAGGCAAGTCCCTGAGGTCCCCTGATATAATCCCCAGGGGCAGGGTGCCTGGCTATACCCCCAGACGCTGGGTACCCATTTTAGTCGCCTTTTACGACATGCATGAGCTACAGTGAGACTATTCTGTCATCCCCGGTCACCACACGGGTCTCATAATTTTGAGCCTCGGTCAAGTGATGAAGACAACACCTGAATTGGCCCATCCCTCTCAAAACTTCCACACCTCGAACATACGACTGAACAAAAGCAACGCCGACCGAGAGCCCCTGACCAAGGTCACCGTGGTCACTACGTTCTATAGAAATCATTTCCGAAATATACTCATGATAGACTCACGTTGCAATATTACCTTCAAAGAACTTTTGGACAGTGCTCAGTAAAAAAATGCGCACAACATTCTTGCAAATAGGGAAATTCTTTGATAATTATTAAACAAAAAGAATATTTTCAAAGAGCTCTTTTGCTGCTCTATATCCCATAAATAATCAACTAATCTATTAATCATACAGTGGCTCCTAAAATTGAGTATACACCTCTCTTTCTTTAATTTGAAAATACAAACATATGGTAAAAAGTTTTATAAATAAAGGTTCTATTTAGTAGGAATGATATATCTCTCCTTAAATAATATATTTATCCAAAAAAAAAAACTTGAAGTAAATATAATAATAATAATATTTGAATTTTCTGACTAAATGACACGAATTGATGTCATAAAATTATGTATACACATAGTAGAAAATAATCAAAACCTGCTCAATTAGCTCCCACTATTTTACTGATTTTTTTTTTTTTTTTTGCTTTTAATACTGACATTAAATTTAGATCCTGATGTACAAGTTTCTTGTAGAAATGTTAATTTTTAATTTTCAAAATTGGTTCCAGAACGGAAACTGCAGTTCAAGTTAGAAAGTTGATCATTAAAATGGCTGAATAAAGTAAATCTCTTAGAAAACAATTTGCAAAAGTAGTTCAGCGAAGTCACGGATGTGTTCAAAAAATCATCAAAGAGTATAAAGAGTTAAGACACTTTAAAATAATCCCGGAAGAGGACGAAAGTAGATCATGGATGACAGAGCCAAAAAGAGGATCGTTCGAAAAGTGACCGAAACTCCAGAGGTGAGCGCTCCAAAAATTGCTGCAACCTTTTCTACGATTCAAAATCTGTTTCTACAGAAACAATGAGAAGAGTACTCTGGAAAATAGGCTTTAATGGTCGTGTGACCGGGAGAAAACCATTCATTTCTAAACGAAACTCGGAGAAAAGGCTTGCATGTGCTAAAAATTATATTTCGAGGTTTTCAGATTTCTGGAATCAAGTTATATTTAATGATGAGAAAAGGAAGGTTTTTGGAAGTGATAGGTGATGCTATGTTTGGCGGAAGCCTAACAGTGAATTGCTTTCCAAAAACACCAATCCTACTGTAAAGTATGGAGGTGGTTCTGTTATAACATGGGGCTGTGTGTTAGACATTGGTGTGGGAAGTTTAGTGTTTATTGATGGGATCGTGGACAAAATTCAAAACTTGACCATTCTGAAAAATAATTTAAAGCAAAGTGCTAAAAAGTTTGGCTTAGGATCGAGTATCATTTTTCTGCACGATAATGATCCTAAACATACAGCTAAAATTGTTCAATTGTGGCTGTTGTTACAAACGTAGAAAGCAGTTGCACACTCCACCATTATCGTCTGATCTCTACGTTATTCAAAATTTATGGTCACATTGGGAAAAATCTGTCCAAAAGAACCATATCACGAGAAAAGACCATTTAAAAACTGTTTTAAGAGAAGAATAAGTTAAAATCAGAAGGAAAACAAATATTGTTAAATTGATGTCAAGCCGTCTGGAAGTCGTCATTAATTCGGAAGGGTGTGTAACCAAATCATTAGTTTGCCTCTTTATATTTTAATTTAAAAGTTATACCAGCTGTATACTCAATTTTGTGACTTAATTTGTTGTAGTTTCTGTTTAAAAATTAAGTAATTATTTTATTAGTGTGTGTGTGTGTGTGTGTGTGTGTGTGAACTGTTTTTATTTAAATTCAAAATAAATTAGAAAAACATTATTGTTGGCAAATTAAATGTATATTTACAAATGCGACTGATGGCAGTACATTACTTTATTAAACAAACATACCCTAAGTCTTACCATCTTTAATAAAGGGGAAGGTGATGGTGGAGTTTTATGGTGCAAGAGCCAGATGTGGCCATGCTGCTCCAAACTAGCTGCTGTAACTGTAATCTAGATCTTTGAATGAGTGATTGATGATTATCGCAGTAAATTGAACGAAGGAGTGAGTCAAGTGAAAGAGTGATTGATTAGTAACGGCGAAAAATCTAGATGTGACCACGTTGTGCCAACACAAAGTAAATGAGCGAGAGCCAAGCTAGTAAAACGGTAAAACTGTGTTCTGGACGTGTGAAAAAAAAAGGGTAAAATTTTGATTCACAAGAAGGAAGGTCGAAAATAGAGAAGGGTTGCTAGGGTATCCCGGGCGCACGTCACCCTTGTTTACTAAAGACAGTAAATCCCATAGGAAAGAAAAAGATCACGAGGGTGCCTTGGGGTCACGATGCCCGTATCTACCAAAGAAGAGCAAGTCCCTAAGGTCCCCAGATATAACTCTCAGGGGCAGAGTGCCCGGCTATATCCCCAGATACTGGGTACCTATTTTAATCGCCTCATACGACATGCATGAGCTATAACATGACTATTCTTTCACACCCGATCACCGCAAGGGTGTTCTTTAGTAAAGAGTGGACAGGAAGAGGAGAATACAGAAGTAATATGGTACTATTTTTCTTTCCAGCGGAGTTTATACTGTCTTTGATAAACACACGTAACTCGCCCCGGGATATTCTTGCGATCTTTCTATATTTTCTACACGGTGGATCTTCAGTGGAATCAGGACTCTAACACACGCGTCGATGGAAACAGTGTCAGCCTCAAGTCTTTAATAAACCATCACTCCCTCATTAGTGGTGGCTGCTGTAGCCTAGTGGTCATGGTTTCGGATTCATGATCGGCGCTTTTCGTTCAGTTGCGGATTCAATCCTTGGGCGCTAAAGACCTGCCATGTAGCCGGAGCTGATACACGTTAACTCTGTCGGGGCCCAAAGTCCTCCCATTGGCGTGATGTGGAAGTTAGGAGAGGGGGGTGCCAGCTCAGGAGTCGTCCTCGTCACTGACCATGGTTCAAAATTACGAGGTCCGTCGCCAATAGCCCTCGTGTTGCTTCTAGTGCAACGTTAATAAAACTAAACACTCATAAGCGACCTATTTTATAATTTGCTTTCCCACCGAAATCACCAAGTATATACGACAATTCACTTTAATGAAGTATTTATTTTGTGATACGAAATCCATATCATACCTTTACCTTGAATTCAAACTTGAGAAGGCCATCGGCAATTTCCTTTGTGTAGTTTCTAGCAGGAAGTTAATGATAACCAAATGAATTGAAATTAAAAAGTGAGCTTAAAAAAGATTACTATTTGAACCGCAATGGTTAAATTTGCATTACTACAAGCTTATAAACTTGCCATTGAGAAAACAAACATTACTACTGCCTTCGTGAGGCTAAGGGACATTTCTCGAAGCAATTTCCCTCTCTCCCTACTGTTAAAAATGTTCATGGTCAAAGAACCTTTTCAAAGCATTGATTGGTCGTATAGTCACCAGTTTTTGTGTGCCCTGTATTTTAATGAGAGATTTTGTGAAAAAGTTATTCACTTACACACACAAAATTTTACAAAATGTACATTAATATTCACCACTTTTTGAAACTGTTCATATATTACTCCTTATATTAATTTAAAAAATAAAACTAACCTAAATTTTAGAAAATTATCTCACTAAATTATAATAATAATTTTACTTAAGTACACAATCTAAAATTAGTGACTGCGAAAAGTCAAATTTTTAAAATTATTTCTTAAACTTGGACATTTCTAGCATTACCGAGGTAAAAAAAAAATGGTTTTTGAAGTGATCCGCTCATGGTAAACATATATAAAACCAAAACAAATAATCGCAATAAACAGAGAATTCCCCCAAAGATCAGCTGCTTTTTCCTTTTATCTCTTTCGCTCGAGTTGACGATACGCAACTTTCATCTTTGGACCGGAAGTGCTCACGGGCTAACAGCGGAAGCGTCGTCATGACAACGGCTGCTGAGATAAAAGATGTTATTCCCGCGCGCTTCAACCCTAGACGTCTCGGAGTACTCGAAACCAGGAATTTTGTTTCCGAGTCGAACAGTTGGAATGGAAAAAATTGCGTATCATTTTACAATTGTTCCACATTTTTAACCAAAAAACGATGGCATTGTGGAGACACATCGTTACAGGCCTCTATTAATCATACTTGC
>BMAW01052015.1:100254-155218 GCA_019974015.1 Nephila pilipes | reverse complement strand
ATGGGTTTCGCCATTTATCATTTCAGAATCGGTTCTCGGTTGGATCGTGATCGTTTTCGTTCTTTGATCAGGTGATTTTACTATTTGATCGTAATCGGTTCCCTGTTTGATAATAATTTTTTATTTATCTATATCGTTTTTCTATTCATGAAATTTATGTAAAATTATACATAAATTTCATGAATAGAAAAATCCTATCCTTACGATGTTACGCCGAATCCTATTAACGATTGTTTACCTGAAACAGGAAATTTACGTATAATTTTCTTGTTGAAACATGCAAATTCTTCATTAGGCCTTATGCTTGTAAGAAGTTGAATTGTTTTCATTACAATTTTTTTAAAGTAATTCTCTTTAATATCTTCTTAGACATGAGTGTAAAAATAAAAAGTTTGTTTAATTAAAAGTGTTTTCAAAGGGAAAATAAAAAGATAATTTTTTTTTTATTTAATATTGGGAAATTTAAGTTTGATACAGATAAAAAAAATGTTTCCGCTTTCGAGCCATTCTTAGCTTTTAAATGACATAATGACTTAATAGTATTGAAAAAATATTATTATTAAAACATTTATCATTATTGTCACATAGAATGGAAGTCAAAGGCTACGGAATTAAGTCTCAACTCGAGAATTATCAAACTGATATTAGTAGTTAGTTTGATAATAGTTTGGAAACGAGTATCCACTACATCTCGGTAGAATGTCCAAAATGTAGTTATACTATTTTCTGTTAATGGCGGAGGAGCTAGAATTAGCTCTTGCGGCATAAACCTACATCCCTCTCCTCGCCGCTTCCTATTAACGATGTCCACATGCTGCATTCCATCTGCGAGCCATATTTATTCTTGAGAACTTGTTCAGGAAAGCCTGAACTGAAACGAAGCTCATCTCTCTTTCGTATATATATATATATATATATATATATATATATATATATATCGCAAAGCTGTAAGTGAGTGAGTGAATGTAAAGACGCAAGAGCTAGGTGTGGCTATGCTGCGCCAAACAAGATACAACTGCTCTTTTGACATGAAAAAATTGAAAAAAAGTTAAAAATTAGTAGACAAGAAGGAGGGTCGAAAATAGAAAATGATCGGTAGGGTAACCCGAGGGGGCGTCACCCGTGTTTACCAAAAACAGTAAACTCCATAGAAAAGAAAAAGATCACAAGGATGCTTCGAGGTCATGATGCTCGTACTTATCTGAAGAAGGCAAGTCTTTGAGGTCCCCTGATAACTGATGATTGATGATGTTAGAACCCCCAGGGGCAGGATGCCCGGCTATACCCAAAGACGCTGGGTACCTATTTTAGTCGCCTCTTACGACATGCATGAGCTATAGTGGGACTATTCTGTTATACCCGGTCACCACACGGGTCTCGCAAAGCTGTAATTTGGAGTCGTTATGCGTCCAGTTATCTCTTACGATAGTGTGGGAGTATGCATGTAAATCCAATATTAAAATTCTGGAAACTCTCCAAAATTCAGTTCTCAGAATGATTGTAAAAGCTAGATGGTTTATGCGCAAAGATGAAATTCGTAAAGCATTTAAGATAACCAACTTTCTTAAGCACATTCGAAATTTATCAATCAGTTTCTTCAATTCGTTGCTCAATATTCATAGTGGCCGCGGTAGCCTAATGGTCATGGTTTCAGATTCGTGGCTGACGATTTCCGTTCAGTCGCGGATTCTAGCCTTGGCTGCTTCCCCTTCCTCTCACCTCGCCTCCTCATCTCACAAGTCTTTGACCTCCAAATTCATCTGTAAAATCACGTTTTTAAACTCATTTGAACTATCGTGTCATTTCAGCTGTACTGATTCAGGCTTAAGGCCTGCTGCGCAGGCAGGGAGCCCATTGAATGTTCCAATAAATTCCGATTAAGTAAATCGGAGTTAGATTTTCATCTTCCTCTTGATCTGCTTTGAATTATATTTTCTTCGTTTTTAGTTAATTTACGTTACTCTAGAGTAAATTCTGATCTTTATATTATTCCAGTTAATGCTCTTAATACAAATTTCTGTTCTTAGATAAGAAAGTTCTCAATATCAAATTGATAATTCTCGAGTTGAGATTTAATTCCGTAGTCTTTATTTGGCTTTCATTCAACGCGACATTTTTCGTGGAGGCCCAGGGTATCCGATTATTACTACACCTTCAAGGTCTCCCGCCTGAATTTGAACTATTGTCAAATTAAAATAGCCGCTTTAAAAAGATGATTCACCCAACGATGTCTGATAACACAGAGCCGAAGGTAACAGCTTCTCCCAACAACTCTCCAGAGCCGTAACTGACCTACCAGCTACATAGAAATTCATGCATATTTTCCAATGATGACGAACTAGATGCTACTACATAGTTCAAGGACTATGAACGGATCGCCTCCTATAACCGCTAGGAGGAACAAATGTGTCTGTCGAATGTTGTTTTCTACCTCTTTGTAGCAGCTAGACTATGGTTTGACAATAATGAGGATACTTTCGAGAATTGGACGACGTTCAGATACTTTCTAAACCACACGTTTTACCGTACAGAAGATCTAAGACGCGAAGCCGTAAGCTGTTGACTGACATGTGTACAGGAAATTGACTAGACGTCCGAGTCGCACATCAGGGATATATGCTTGCCTTGTGCCGAAAAGTTAATCCTGCTATGACAGAAAGCGAAATACTGGCGCATCTGATGAAGGGGATCACAGAAGATTTGTTCTAGACCTTGCTGGCTTAGGTCTATGAAATAGTTGATAATTTGTAAAATGTTACCGGCAGATTGAAAAACTTAAATGGGCAAACATCACCCGGCCTAAATTTCAGACTACTCAACTTTTGTACAATGTCACCGGATACTGATTTACCCTCCCTGGCTCGTAGCATAGTTAAGGAAAAGCTTCAGAAGGTCCTACCAGAAATGCCATATACCGATGAAGAATCCGTATCCCTTCGGAACATTGCATCTATAATTCGGGAACAAGTCGTGGTGGCTCTCACTCTCATTACTGCTCTAGGAAGACGCAATACCATTCTACATTACTAGACTCCATATAGACAACAGCCTAGATGTCCAGTCAGAAACCTTACCATTGTAGGGCGTAAAACAGAATTGAAAACTACTGAGAATGTGCCTCTCTGTTACCACTGTAGGCGTCTGGGCATGTAATGCGTTATTGTAGAGAGAGATGGAGAGTATTCGCAAAGCAACAACCGCTAGAGCATCCAAAATTCGAAGAGATATGGACAATGATCCTTTAATCGCCCACAATCATTGTCTCCAGCAAACTGCCTCGGCCCTTTCTCCTCGCCGATCCAATGAGAGAAATTAAGCCAGGCACCCTTTTCTGGAGGTGAGGTCGTAAATGAAAAAATTCCTCTGATGCACATTGGTCATATTTTTCCATGCTGGTAGCAATGTCTCGGCGAATGGACAGCGTATAAAAGCCGTAATTGACTCAGAGCCTGATTATTCCGTCATATCTGAAGAACTTCGTCTAAAGTTAAATATTCAGATGTTTACTGAAAATGCGACTATTTTAAAAACCGCCTGCGGAAAACGCCTGTAGCCGCTTCCGGTCTCTGTGTATTGAAAGTAAATCTGAATGAGACGATAAGGCTGTTTCAATTTCTTGTGTTTTCCCAGTGCAGTCATTAAATGATACTTGGATGGAATTTTTATCGTACTACTTATGCCGTTATAGACTGTAGAAATGAAAAGCTACGACTTACCGAAATCCTTCCAGTGGACACAGAAACGAGTATCGCTAAATTATCAAAATAAGAAATTTAATAAACATTTCTAAAGGTAAATATTTTTTAATAGTTATGATATGAAATCAAAATTTTTAATTACTAAATTTATTTCCGCCTTTATATTCTTGCATCTAAATGTTTTAAGAAATGAATATAAAATTCCCTTTTGGGGCTCATGTTTCCCACTGAAAAGTTTCATTTCCTTTTAAAAGTGTTTTTATGATCCAGAAGGTAAAATTATCACTGGGTTTAGCAATAAAATCAAAACTATGCAAACTTATTCTGTAGCTAGTGATAAACTTCTTAATAGTCGGGGTTACCTATTGGTCATGATTGCTGACTAGCGGGTGGCTTTGTTTTTGTCGAGTCGTGGGTTCAAGCAATGATGCCAATAAAGATCCACAGTGTAGCGGGATTGATGGACGTTAAATCTAGTCAAAGTCCTAAGACCTCCCGTTGACGTGGTACGAAAGTTTGGAGAGAGGTGCCACCTCAGGAGTTATCCTCTTCTCTTAACCGACGTTAAAATTATGAAGTTCGTATCCAATAACTCTCGTGTGGCTTCTTAGTGCGATGTTAAATAATCGCAGACACCTGTGGCTCCATTTTCAACGTTTATTCTCCAAAATGTAACATCCTTCAGAATTACATATCTAGCTAGATTTATTCTATGGTACCCAAACTTTCATCTTTGAGACGGAAGAACTGTCGGGAAAATATCGGAAACGTTGTTGTGGCAACGGCATCGAGGATAAAAACCATTCCATCCGCGCTTGGACCAAAGATGTATCAGAATTATTTGCGAACGGACTCCATTTCTGTCATTAAATAGAACGTTTCTTATCATAGTAGCTCTTTCCTGTTTTCCTCATCCGTCGTCAATAGCCCTCGTGTTGCTTCTAGTGCGACGCTCATAAAACCAACCATCCTGTTTTCCTCTTAAATTTCAGAGAATCAAAAGTCGAAAGACTTTTTAAACTAAACAAATTAACTTAAAGAAATGTAGCTTTCGGAAAAAACTTTTGTTCAGTCGCACAGCAAAACTTTCTATGGGAATACACTTAAAGGAAATTTGTAAGCCCAAGGTAAGAGGAACTTAAGCAGCATCAGTTGCGCTGTTTTTTTTTTTAAACCTCACTGTTTCTCATTTTTTGCGAGGCCGCGGTAGCCGAGTGGTCATGATCGCGAGCTTGCAAACGGCATTGTTTCAACCAAGTCGTTGGTTCGAGTCTTGATATCACAAAAGACCCATCATATAGTGGATCTAATCCATATTAAACATGTTGAGCCATTCAAATGTTTGCAGTATTTACGTAATCTTCAGCCCGAGGTACCCTAGACATCTTTTTATTTCTCAAGGGATTTACTGTCTTTGGCAAACACGTGTGACGCTCCCCGGGGATACTCCTGCGAACCTTCTTCATTTTTGATCCTCCTTCTTGTCAACCTCCTTCTTGGCTCTTGTGTCATAAGTTCCAACTTTTATTAAATCTTTCTATGCTTAAAGTCCTCACTTTAAGTGGTATCGAAGGTTGGAAGTTGAGATACCAGCTGAAGAATCGTCCTTGTCCAAGATTCAGAATTATGAGATCCGTCACCAGTAGACCTCATGTTGCTTCTAAGTGCGATGTCAGTATTGCTAAATGCGAATATCAATCGATTTATAAAACCTATAAATTCTTCATTAAACTGAAATAATCTATGCAATGATGGCAGCGCGTATGATATGTAACTCTCTTGTTCTTTTGTAAATGGATTTGAATACCCTTTAGACTAACTTATCCAAGTGTATTATTCATATGAATTCGTACATTTTTTTATAAATACTACACTAATAACTAATACTAATCATCATCATTTCAGATTTCAGTTCACGGTTGTCCTTAGACAAAAAAACACATCGGGTTGTATAACAACAACAATATTTATTCTTCTTACTACCGCTCGTTTACAACAGCTCCTATCGGAGATTCGGTCAGGTCCCGACTGAGGGGATCGTGTGACATCACACTCTCTCCCTTTACAAAAATGAACGCCCTCTAGAGGCAGACTTTAAGTAGGGAAGTTAACAGTTCGGCCAACCTGATATACAATTGTCCCAATTGTGCAGTTACAATTAATACAAAATCATTAATAACTGATACACTTTAAGACCATTAGTTATCATACACAAAAATATCAATGTTTAAATTCCTCAAACACTTAAAATAGTAAATATCAATAATTATACACAGACATCAATACTTAAATTCTTCAAATACTTAAAATAGCAAAATATCAATAATTATGCACAACATCAATACCTAAATTCTTCAAATACTTAAAATAGCAAAATATCAATAATTATGCACAAACATCAATACTTAAATTCTTCAAATACTTAAAATAGCAAAATATCGATAATTATACACAAATCCTTTTACATAATTACCCTTATATCTACATTTCACTACACTTATCTTTCATTCCAATCAAGTAGTAATTCTAATTTAAAGCTTATAAAAAAAATCTTAGTTATCCTACAATTTAAAATATTCTTTTCCTTGATGAAAACAAAATTATTTCATTATCCGCAAATCATTCGAAATATAAAATTCACATGTCGAAATATTGAACTTATAACTTTTAGATTATTAATTATCATATGTATAGGAAATGCTTGATTTTCACAGACTTCAAAGTCTCAAATTAATTCACACAGAAGAAAAAAAATAATTCTTTAACATTATACAATCGTTAAAACACAATTTTAGGAATTTATTAAATTCTAACAAATATAATTTTTTGTTTCATAAATGATTATAATTAATCAAAATAATACTTTACAAATATTAAATTCAGGTAAGGACCGTTAAGTTAATGCAGAACAGAAACACACACTTGAACTTTCATAATGAATTCCACAAAAAAAGAAAAGAGTTTATAGTTCCTTTTTGAAATTAAAATCTCTGATTATAAAAAAAATAATTTTGAGAAATTAAAACCATCTCACCAATCAGCAATTTCTTCCTCCGGCCTCTCTTTAAGAAGTGGGGGGTAATTTTCTGACATCGTTCGTTGTCTATTTGTATGTCTCACCTCCTTGGAGGTTACCCCTCAGTCCTTGGTAGGGGAGAGTCTAGTGTTCATATGGCCTTGGAAGGGGGGAGGCCCCCCCCCTCTTGGTCAACGAACGTGTTTGCGGTCTTTGAGTAGCATTGCTGCTTTTCTCTCTCTTTCGCTGCGTCAAGCCGCAAGCTTCCTTGTTTTCATCTATACACTGCGGGGGGTCTGAAAAGTCGTCGTCGTCTTCATCATCCCCGTGATGGTTTCTCCACGCCTTGAGCTGACTGACGTGAGCTGTGGTTGTGTAGAATCGGGCTTTCTGCCTTTCCTCCAGTTGAGTAACTCTGTAGGTGTCATTTGGGAGTACTTCAGTTACTATTAACGGCCCTCTGTACTTCGCTTGGGTTTTGGTAGGCTCCCCTGTTGGTTTTGCTGGACGTCGAACAACCACTATCTCTCCTGGCTCAAAGGTTACAGTCCGACACTTCTTCTTGTCGTAATATTCCTTCATTTTTTGTTGCTTCTTTTCAATCACACTACGTGTTTCACTTTGGAGTTCTTTTGGGTCATTCCACATTTCAGCATCCTCATCTGCAATTTTTCGAAGTAGACCATCATTGAACCTCGGAGAATATCCATGTAACATTTCGAATGGAGTCTTATCAGTCGTATTGTTGACGGCATTGTTCAAATTCCTTTCTGTTTCTTTTATTTTCAAGTCCCAATCCTTGTGACTGGTATCCTCCATCGCTGTTGTTATAGTAGAGAGGATAGTTCTGTTAGCTCGTTCAACCATTCCATTTCCCATGGGGTGTTGTGTGGAATTCAGTGTATGATTTATTCCATTATCGAGGCAATACTCTTCGAATTGACGCGACGTATAACATGAACCTCTGTCACTGATGATTCTATCAGGTAATCCGAATTCTGTGACAAAATTTTTCAAGGCTTTTAGTACGTTTTGAGAGGAAGTATTCTTAACAGGATAAAGTCGGGTGAATCTCGTAAAGTTGTCAATGATGACCAATAGATCTTGATTACCTCGAGAACTTTTCACAAACGGTCCCAGGTGATCTATATGTATAAGTGAAAAAGGTCTTTTCCCCGGCTTAATTGGGTGTAAAAATCCTTGCTGTTTACCCCCTGGAATCTTGTTAACTAAACATTCAAAGCACATAGATATATGTCTTCTTAAATATCGTTTCATGTATGGAAACCAGTACAACTCCTTTATCTTGTTCACTGTCCTATCAACTGAAAAATGTCCCATCAGATCATGAAATTTAACTGCTGTACTTTTTCTCATACTTTTTGGAATTACATAAAGTAGTTTCTCCTTTCCCTTTTCCTTAACACTTCTATATAATCTGTTGCTTTTGAAAACATAGTTGCTTATCATCTGTTTTTCTTCGGTAGTTCTCTCATACTCTTCTTTTTTAAAAATTTCTATTAATTTTCTTAAATCTTTGTCAGCATGTTGAATAATCAAAACTTGTTCATCTTCGCTCAAAGTCAGATATACTTCAAAGTTTCTCTCAATGAGACTTGTCATAGTGTCGTCTGATTCCGAAACAGGAGCTCTGCTCATTGCATCAACATGAGCCATTTTAACACCTGGCCTGTGCTTAACTTCAAAGCTATATTCTTGTATAAGAAGGCTCCATCGTGCAATTTGAGGATTACTTGACCTTTTCGCATTCATATAAATCAACGCCTGACAATCGGTTACAACTGTAAAGTTTATACCTAAAAGAAACTGTCTGAGTCGCTCTAATGTCCACACGATCGCCATTAATTCTAATTTACTTGAATGATATTTTCTTTCAGCCTCAGTAGTTTTCTTACTAACACAATAAACGAGATGCCACTTATCATCACTTCCAAGCTGCAGTAATATGCCAGCAATTCCATCCGCGCTCGCATCCGTGTGAACTTCAGTTTTTGCTTCGGGGTTGTAAAGGGCTAAGATGGGCTGTTTTACTAATTCGTTTTTCAATGTAATAAACGACTGTTCTTGCTCTTTTTCCCACTTAAAGTTTACATTTTTCTTTGTCAATTGAGTCAATGGTTTGGCCTTAAACGCGTAATTCCGAATGAATCTTCTAAAAAAACCTGTTATTCCGAGAAAACGTCTAATTTCATGCAAATTTTTCGGTTGAGGGAATTTAGATATTACTTCCACCTTCCTTGTTCCTGGTTTAATTCCATGTCTGTTAATAACAAATCCTAAATACTCCACTTCCGGTTTTGCAAATTCACATTTCGATAACTTTAAAGTTAATTTGGCTGCGCGAAAGGCTTCAAATATTTTAATCAATTTCTCGATCATTTCTTGCCAAGTCTTCGCCGGGACTAAGATATCATCAAGATAACATAAAACGTCTTTGTTACATAAGTTTCCTAATGCATGGTACATTAATCTTTGAAATTCTGCAGGGGCGTTAGTTAAGCCAAATGTCATTCTTTCAAATTGTCCGGTTTCATCTGGAGTAATAAATGCGGTTTTTAATTTTGCTTCTTCTGTTAAAGGTATTTGGAGGTAACCATGTGCTAAGTCTAATGTTGTAAATAGATTGCACTCGTACAATTGTTCTAATAAGTCATCTATTTTTGGTAGCGGAAATTTATCTTTTATCGTCTGGCTATTTAAACGTCTATAATCAATGACTAAGCGATTTTCACCCGTCTTTTTCCGTACAAGTAGAACAGGGCTAGCATAAGGTGAGCGTGTTTCTGAGACTATGCCATTTTCTTTCCATTCGCTTACGATATCTTTAATAGCTGCTCTTTCGGCGGCATTTGTTTGATAGGGCTTCATACATACCGGGTTCGAGCCTTCAATTTCCTTGATATCCATTTCCGTTAGGTTTGTGCATCCCAACTCCGATATATTTAATGCAAAACAATCTCTGAACTCATTCAATAAGCGAATAATATCTTGTCGCTGTTGTTCCGTTAAGTCTTTATCAAATTTTGTTTGTTCCAAAGTTATTGGGCTTCGATTTATATTTACTTCATTTGAACTAACGCTGTAAAGTTCGGGTTGGTTATTATTAGCAACGTCAATATAATCTGAATTTATAAATGGATAATCTTTTGCGTAACCGATGTGTAACTTTTCGCCCACTCTAGCATACGCAATGTAAGACAGATCTAGAAATGGACGACCAACTATTAGATCTACTGGTTGCGTTGAGTCCGGAACGATTAGAACATAAATATCCTTTCCCACGACATCCTCTATCTGGAAATCTATTACTGTCGCCCCTAAACTCTGGGAAACCGGGTTTAACTGATTGCCGAAAGAAAATATATTAGTCTTGCAGGGGGAAATTTCTAACCCTAAGTTGGCTGCAACTGATTCTTTCAGTAAACAACTCGAGGATCCCGTATCGAGGAGGGCAGTGACCTCGTGATTATTTATGTGCGCAGTTCTCAAGTATCTGTTGGGTGAGGACGACTCCCGGTCACAAACGCTTAAAGTATTCGCTCTGAGCTCATTTTCATTTTTTGTGCAATATTTTTTTGTGTGTCCCGATTCCCCACATAATGTGCAAGGAAAGGGACAATCTCTTAAGACGTGACCGAACTTGTTGCAAGCAAAACATCTCGGTTCTCCTCTATCGTTACTAGTTGCTGGATTAAAGGTTCTAGAGTTATCCGTACGTCTTGTAGAGCCTCCTCTTACATTAAATTTATGGCTCATTGGGTTTCTCTCTTCTAATTTATTAGAATGGAATGTGTTAGTATTATAGTTATTGGACCTTAGATTTGTTCGCGAATAGTTTTTTGGATCATCACGATAGTTTGTAAATGGACGATTTTTATTTTCATGTCCTGTTCTAACGCTTTCGTATTCATCTAATTTTTCAGCAAGTTCATTTGCTTTAATAAATTTCGGCCAAGAATCAATAAAGTGTTCCCTCATAAAATTTGGGACCCGTTTTTTCAGTTGGTCCGTGACAATTAATTCCCTTAAGGAATCAAAATCGTTTACATTTAAGCCTGCTAACCATTCGTTAAAGTAGTTACGTATCTCAAAAACAAAATCTGCCCATGTGTCTTTTGAGTCTCTAGCATGATTAATAAATTTTTGCCTAAACTTTTCGGCACTAAGTTTAAATCGCCTTAACAGTAAACTCTTAACGTGTCTGTAATCATTCGCTTCTTCTTCTGATTCCCTGGCGATTAGTTGCGTGATTTCGAAGGGTAAGAATCCTAACAGGTGACTGACATAATCTTCTTCCCTAAGCCCAACTCGTTTGGCTTGCCTTTCGAATAAAATTAA
This sequence comes from Nephila pilipes, assembly GCA_019974015.1. Classification (NCBI taxonomy): domain Eukaryota; kingdom Metazoa; phylum Arthropoda; class Arachnida; order Araneae; family Nephilidae; genus Nephila; species Nephila pilipes. The sequence goes on along the minus strand of BMAW01052015.1, from coordinate 144,145 downwards.
AAATGAAGATATTTCACCATCTTTTAAATCAAATTTTTGAACCAGATTTCTTAATTCAAATGAGCTCTTATTTATTTCTGGACCAATAATATCACTATCAGCTCGCGTTTGGGATTCCGTTCTATTTAATCTTAATTTTTCTAGTTCAAATTGCATCTCCTTATCTCTGTCTAACCTTTGTTCTTTTTCAATCCTCTCCCTTTCTAACCTTTTCTCTCTTTCAATCCTCTCCCTTTCTAACATTTGTTCTTTTTCAATCCTCTCCATTTTTCTTTCAATCCTATCTTCAATTATTCTCTCGAGACATCCTCTCGCGAAAGCTTCTTCATAGCTGTCGCTATTAAGTATGGTGGCTCTTATCGTCACATTGGTAGCGTCCGAAGGGACACTTTCACCTAATTCAAGCGCAAGCTCGACTAAATCACTTTTACGTCCTTTTGAGAGGAATGACATATTTGACACTATTTCTATACTTTTCAAAATTATTCAAAATAAATCACTTCTTAGCACATGCATAAGGTTAAACGAAAATTATTTACCTTCTTTTTTTGTTCCTCGCAGTCCTGGTGGGTGTAATCCCGCTTCTGATTTTTATAAATACTACACTAATAACTAATACTAATCATCATCATTTCAGATTTCAGTTCACGGTTGTCCTTAGACAAAAAAACACATCGGGTTGTATAACAACAACAATATTTATTCTTCTTACTACCGCTCGTTTACAACAGCTCCTATCGGAGATTCGGTCAGGTCCCGACTGAGGGGATCGTGTGACATCACACTCTCTCCCTTTACAAAAATGAACGCCCTCTAGAGGCAGACTTTAAGTAGGGAAGTTAACAATTTATTGTTCAAAATATATAAGAATCGTTACAAATATAAGTAGGTGCGACGTTAAAAATTATTAATCATTTGATCTTATATTCCTTGAAAACATTTCTTTGGTCTACATTCGTAGATATATTTTACAGCAGAAATTATTTATATGTATTAATTTACTACATCATATTTTTGCAGCTTTGCTGTACATTGGTGGAGATCTGAATAAGCACAAAATCTAAATACTTTTCACTGAAGAATAATGCTTTCCTCGTAAGACATTTAACAAAAAGTTTTACTCTGAAGTGCTATTAGAATCATAGAAAAGGCTAATTTTGTGTTATATTTCCTGTAAAGTGCTTTGGAATCTTCAATCGGTAACGTAAAATAAAATTAACTATTATAATTTATTACGACTTTAATAAAACACAAAGAATAAAGTTCTTTAAAATGAAATAACCATCATTAATAATTAATATCCACCCTTGACTACCGTTACCAAATTGTTACAAAGTTACTGTAAGTGGACATCTAAAAACCATTAAACAGAAAAAATACATTCTAATTAGGTTAGGAATAATCAATTGGATTCTAATACAGCAAATTAAAAAAGTATTCCTCTAATGAAATTGATCTTCTTAACGAGGGATATTTAAGAAATTCTTCATTTTATTATCAGAGTGAGTGAGTGAGTGATTGTAAAGTTTATTGGTACAAGAGCCAAATATGGCTATGCTGCGCCAAACAAGATTAAACTGTGGTCTAGACGTGAAGTTGAAAAAAAGATAAGTGACTGACAAGAAGGAGGGTCGAAAATAGGGAAGGATAGCTAGGGTATCCCGGGAGTGCATCCCCCGTGTTTACCAAAGGCAGTTTTATTATTAGTTAGAATCGTACTTGTTAAGACTTCAAAGGAAATCTTCTAATTCCTTGCTTTCCACTCAGAACATTTGTAAACAGACACCAGTAAAAATGAATACCAAAATTTTAAATCCAAACAAAAAGTTTTCAACTAAAAACTAATTAAAAATAATCGAGATGAAAACTTAATTTTCATTCGTTATTCTTAATACTTCTCTCTACAGACACCCATCAGAGTTATACATTTCTGCTAGAGTCTCTTGACCTTTCGAAAGTCTCCGTTGTAGAATTAAACTTGATCTTTTCCATACTGCGAGTTACTTCAAACTACGGATCCCTATAACGAACATAAATAGCTGTCATTTACAACATCATGTACATAAGGATTAATTAATATGATGAATATTTTTTTTCTATTTGTGATTGTGAATGTTTGTGATCTTTTATTAACATCGTACTGAGAAGCTTGGTTTCATTTCGTTTTATTAACAGCGCACTAAAAGCAACGCGAGGGCTATTGGCGACGGACTCGCAATTTTGAACCTTGATCAAGTGACGAGGACGACACCTGAGATGGTAACTCCATATCCTCTCTTCCACGTTACATCACACTTATGGCAGGGCTTTAGTCCCCGACAGATTTAACATGCATCAGCCCCGGCTACACGGCGGGTCTTTAGTGGTATCAAAATTCGAACCTGCTACTCGATGAAAACCACCGGCCGCGAGTCCGTGACTATAACCACTAGGCTCCGTGGCCACATGTACTGAGAAGCAACATGATGGTTATTTGGCGACGGATCTCGTAATATTGAATATCAATCAAGTAATGAGGATGACGTTTGAGCTAGCTCTCTCTCCAAACTTATACACCACACCAACGGGAGGACTTGGGTTTAGTTTAGTTTTATTAACGTCACACTAGAAGTAACACGAGGGCTATTGGTGACGAACCTAGTAATTTTGAACCACGATCAAGTGACGAGGACGACACCTGAGCTGGCACTCCCCTCTCCTAACATCCACACCACGCCAACGGGAGGACTTTGGGCCCCGACAGATTTAACGTGCATTGGCCCCGACTACACGGTGGGTCTTTGGCGGCCAAGGATCGAGCCCGCGACTGAACGAAAATCGCCTGCCATGAATCCGATACCTTAACCACTAAGCTACCGCGGCCACCGGGAGGACTTGGGACCTCAACCGATTTAATATGCATCAGCCCAGATACACGCTGGGTTTCTAGTTGCATCGGCACTCAAACCCTTGATTTAACGATAACAACACCGGTCGCAAATCCGCGACCATAACCACCTCATTTTTTTCTAGATATATCGGTTTATTTCTTAGTAATAATTAAACCTTAACTGCGTTCCTACATATACATAGAGGTTGGCGACCATCGATTTAGGAGACCTCTCACGGAGTTTGAAAGAGAAATCTGAATTCATTTTATTTTCAACTCGGCTTAAGCCTACTTCCAACACTACAATACAGTCTATCCAAGAAATGGATAGAATAATTCGAATCCAAACAGCTTTCAGAACTATTCGTGATTTAAGCGCGAAGAAGTCATCGAGCGCATCATTAAAGATGCATAAATCTCGAAGAAACTATTCCTTTGTCGATTCTGAGAAGACCTTATCTCTGTAGAACTCCGACTGATTATTCTCTGTCAGAAATGGAACATTTACTCGACTCATTATAGATTCAGGGAGAGTGAGGAATGCTCTGACTTGACGCCACTCGCCGATATTTCATTCAAGGAATGCGTCAAAAGGATTCATGGTTTTCATGCGAGCATGATTTCAAGTAGTGATCGTTCGGATTTAAATATTTTCGAACTTTGTTAGAGAATTAGACAGTATTTGAAGAAAATTCCAACACCGTTCGAAATAACTCTATATTTTAAATTTATTGGTTGTGATACTTCGGATATTTTTGATTTTATAAATATATACTACACATAAATATCCACTTCACTAGTAAAAAGTATGTTAGACGTTCATTACACTTTTGTCCAGTGACAGAATGTGGAAGTTGTAGAAGTACATAAAGAACATATATCAAGTATAAAAAAATTATTTTAGCGAAAGACTATTTTTATATGCAGTAGTAATTCCTTTAAGGGACAACCCCGAATAAGAGACAATTCTGTTATCCCGGTTCGCCTCGTCACTTGACCGAGGCTCAAAATTACGAGGTCTGCCGCCAATAGCCCTCGTGTTGCTTTTAGTGCAACGTTAATAAAAACTAAACTAAACTAAACAAAGTTATCCCAGTCCGTTTGAATAGGGACCTTAATGTAGTTACCTCTTAATAAGAAACATTCCATTTAAGAGAACACTGAAAAATGTTTCAGAAATAAGACAGAGGTAGAAAAATAAATAAAAATATAAATACTCTTTGTAAGTAATCTTTTGGGTTTTCAAAAGCAAGTTTGTTTTCAGTGAAAAATAGTTTTGAGACAAGGGAGAATAATAAAATAAAAAATTAAACCCTCTCTTTAGTAATCTGTTTTTCAGTTCGGAATTGGGGAACTATACTTTGGGGAAAAAACAAATTGAGGTACAATCAGAATGATACAGACTATTGATCTGTCGTTTCATAATGATATTCAAATTCCAGTTATTCTTGCTACAGTTCGTAGTATGAAAAAGAAAACAGTGTTAGCAAGTTGTAAGGCAATTCAAGACAGAGATAAATGGGAAGCAGGCTTTGAAATTCCAGATTCTAGTACCCTCACTGAAAAGAAGTATTGAGGAAAATGAATTGGTTGAGCTTGTCAGAATCAGTGACAGTGCTGAAATGCAGGAATATTTAGAAATAAATAAAAATTTGTGTACTGAAGACACTAAAGATGACATAAAATCTTTTATTTCAACTGTAGTTGACGATGTAGGCTTCAAAAAAAGGAGGACGGAAAGCAGTGAGGAAGACCAAAAAAACCCATACAAAAAGAGTGACGTGAAAAACTATGCGAATGCCTTAAAAACACTTCCTAATTTTTTTTTAAAAAAAAAAAAAAAAAAAAAAAAAAACTCATGATAACTGTTGGCGATAATGATAGACTAGACTTAAAGTTCAGCCTTGACTTTGATCACCAAGTGGAAAAAAATGCTTATAATGCACGAACTTTCAAACAAACCTTTGTAACGGATTATTCTCTATAAGCTTCTGTAAATAAAAAACTTTGTGACTTTCTCACACATTTTTGCGATAATTAAACTTTTTTAGATAAGAATTTTCTTTTTGAGCTGGTTTCAAATTCAAATAAATACCTGTGACTATGTTACTAATTTATATATCATTTATTTAAAGCTTGATACAACCTGAATTTCTGATTAAATTGTATTTTTAATACGTACTCTTTGAAGAAGAAACCTCTCTATTTAAAGAAATGTCTAGTTTGGTGGGTGTGACTTATCGGGAGAAACACTACTGTAAATTATCGTAGCAATCCTGGTAAGTTATTTTAAGTTTAAAGAAAATCGTTTGGCGTCCATTTATTTTTCATGTGTTCATTTATTTAATCACTATCCTTCGTTGAAACAAAACTGTCCATTATAGAATGACTCATAGAATGTTAACTGCTCCACCAAAAGCAAAAACTCGGTTTTCAACTTTAAAGTCCCTCGCTGTAGTTTTTTGGAATTCGCAAGGTTTTGTGTCAGTCGATTTTCTTTACTATTGATGCACAACTAATGCATTGACTATGTTACTAATTTATAAATATTTTATTTAAAGCTTATGCAAACTGAATTTCTAATTAAATTACAGCAAACTTTTCAAAAATGTTAAAGCAGTATATCCGTTCAAAAGACGTTCCCTTGTGATCCGCATTGTTTTCCTTCTTCAGGATAGTACAAAGCCCTTACACAGCTGGTGTAACACTAAAGAAATTTTATTGGAAGAACACTTGAACTCCTCCCTGTAGTGCAGACCAAGCCTCTTCGGACTACTGTAGCCGCGGCAGCCTAGGTATCACGGTCGTGAACTCACGCCGGTGTTATTTTCGCCGATTTGTGGGTAGGTTTAGTTTTTAGTTTTAGTTTTTATTAACGTCGCACTAGAAGCAACACGAGGGCTATTGGCGACGGACCTCGTAATTTTGAACCACGGTCAAGTGACGAGGACGACACCTGAGCTGCCCCCCTCTCCCAACATCCACACCACGCCACGGGGATTTGTGGGTAGGATCCCTGACGGCACTAAAGACACATTGTGTGGCAAGCTAATGCACGTTAAATTTGGTAGAGGTCCATCCGGTGGAATGGAAATTTGAAGAGGGAAGTGCCAACTCGGGTGTCATACTCGTTACTTGACCGACGTTCAAAATTATCAGTTCAATAGCCCTCGAGTTACTTCTAAGTGTTACGCTAATAAACAATAACAGCCTTCGGACTACCATTTTCTCGGACCGCTAAAAAGTAGTTTGTAGAAATATTTTCATCCAATGAAGAAGTAGTTCGGAAGAATTAGTGCACAAGAGAAAGAATTTGTGCGCATTTGACGACTTATTATTATTCTATTAGAATAAAAAAAAAACTCAAAATACATTGGAAAAAAATGTAGAGACTTGAAATGATTGAGTACTATTTCAACTTCATTAAAAGAGTTACAAACAGTAGTCTACAGAAATCAAGAAACTAGTGTTGATGATATCCAATTTATTATCTTCAAAGTTACAGTTACCTCATGTTTTTCATCTACTTTACTGCCGCGGTAGCCTAGTAGTCATGGCTTTGGACTCGTGGCCGGCGTTTTTCGTCCTGTCGTGGGTTCGATCCTTGGCCGCTAAAGACCCGCCGTGTAGCCGAGGCTGATGCACATTAAATCTGTCGAGGTTCGATGCCCTCCTGTTGGCATGGTGTGAAAGCTTAAGGAGGGAGGTGCAAGCTCAGATGTCATCCTCGTCGCTTGACCATGTAGCGTTTTTCTTGATATTTTTACTGACATTTTCCCTGTGAATAAATTCGAATATTTTCAAATATTTTTATTCTTAGGAAATAAAATTATCAAGTCCATCGCCAATATTTCTCGTACTTCTTCTCAGAGCGACGTTAATAAGCAATCACATTAAATCACATTTACATAAGGCTTGGCCCATCGTAGCTAGATTTGGCTCTTACGCCTGCAGCGCAATCTTCCTTTTCTCTCTCATATTCTGCCTAGATTACAGTTTAAACAAATGTTTGGCGCAGCTTTGCCAGTTTTGGTGGCCGCGGCAGCCTAGTGGTCATGGTTTCGGATTCGTGGTCGGCGATTTCAGTTCAGCAGCGGGTTCGAACATTGGCCGCAAAAGACCTGCCGCTTAGCCGGGTTGATGAACAATAAAACTGTCGAGACACAAAGCCCTCCTGTTGGCGTAGTGTGGAAATTAGGAGAGGGAGTTGCCAGCTCAGCTATTGTCCTCGTCACTTGACCGAGGTTCAAAATTACGAGCTTCGTCGCCAATAGCCCTCGTATTGCTTCTAATGTGACGTTAATAAAAACTAAAACTAAAATTGCCAGTTTTGGCTCTTGCATCACATAACTCTAACCATAACCATATTCATATAGTGATATGTTAGCGAATGTTCATTAACATCACACTGAGAAGCAACACGAGATTTATTGGCGACGAGCCTCAAAATTTTGAACCACGGTGATATGGCGAGAATGACACTTAAGCTGAAACCCCCCTCTCCAAATTCCCTTATTCATCTTAAAGTTTGAAAAAAGAAATTGGTTCATTTTCAAAGGGATTTATTTTAAATCACATTTTTTTAAAAAAAATTACATATTAATAAGGAATTAATACATTATTTAATGTCAAATGTTTTCTACTAAACCTTAAAAAAAGATTAGTACAAAAATCTCCTCAAATTATACGGGCAAGAGTCTTTAATAAAACTACCGAATACTTTTCTGCTGGTTGTAGACATATATGACACTCTACGAAGAATTAAATGAAAATATTTATTTCAAAACATCTATTGCATCTCATTTTAACGAGGTCTGATGTTAAAATGCGCATCTTTCATATTTGCTCGAAAATATTACGGTATTTATTACTTCCCATAATATATTGGTGAAGCAACTTCTGTGACATATTTTGTCTAAGATATTCGATAAAGTTGCAGAATCATATATTGCAAAACGGGTAATATTAAAATCAATATTATTTTTAATTTGGTGAAATATATCATATATTTCACACATTCTGCAAGGAAAAGTGTAACGTTTTTCTTGATATTTTTGCTGACATTTTCCCTGTGAATAAATTCGAATATTTTCAAATATTTTTATTCTTAGGAAATAAAAGGAAAAAAGATTTATTATTACACCATAACAAATGATGTATATTTAAGAAAAGTAAAAAAATGATTTTTTTTTTCAATTTTAATTCATATCCAGTCAGTTATAATGAATAAGAAAGATGAAATTTTTTTGTAAGGGTTTGATCGTTAATGGCATTAAAGAGAACCTAAGCACTGATAATTTATTAATAGATTAAAATCCGATGAATAGTCATCTCTCTGATTCAATTCATCCATCATTTAAAATGGATAAGAAGTGCAACAAATTTTAAAAAGGTTTGGTTTTTAATAGCTAATAAGAAATTCCAAGCACTGATGATTTAAATGGAAAAATGTCCCGAATTGTTATGCGACTATATTTCCAAACTTTTCCTGATTCATAAGAGAGGACGGATGCTAATATTAGTTAACACTCTCAAAACCGGCGAAAGGAAAAAGAAGCGCTACAAAATCATAAGTATGTATGGAAACGGGAGATTTTCCCCATTAAGCATAATTTCATTTAAAAATCTTATTAGATCATTATTATAATTGAATACGCTGAAATAAATGAGAATAAAAAATAAAATATGTAATAGCAAATATAATCATATAAATTAATAATCAAAATTAAATTAAAAAACATATAAATAAAATAAATATTACATAATAAATATATAATTTTAATAAATAAATAAATATAATATAATATAACATAAGAAATAAAAGATATTAAATAAATAAATAAATTATAACATGATATAACATAATAAATAAAATATAATAAATAACTAAAATGCAGTAAATATAAATAGGTATAATAAATCAAAGTCAAAAATATAATAACATAAATATATAATAATACAAAAAATATAATAAAAATGGTAACAATGCAAAAAATATAGTAAAAATATAATATAACAATATTATAATATAAAAAAATATAATAAAATTATAACATAAAACTTAAAGTGTTCCTGTTTTAATTCACACTGGTATGAGTGCGGGCCTCGAAAGTCGGAATGTTTTTTTTGTTTTGTTTTGGTTTTATTAACGTCGCACTAGAAGCAACACGAGGGCTGTTGGTGACGGACCTCGTAATTTTAAGTCTTGATCAAGAGACGAGGACGACACCTGAGCTGGCACCCCCTCTCCTAACTTCCACACCACGCCATGGGAGGACATTGGATCCTAACAGATTAAACGTGCATCAGCCCTGCCAGTCGAGAGTCTGCGTCCATGACCATAAGGCTGTCGTGGCCACTCAAGAGTCGGAAGCGTTCGTCACATTTTTCCATACAGTAAACTGTGAAAGGAGAATCTCGTGAACGATTTATGAAGTTCAAATTATGACGCATTCGAACTGTGAAAGCCCCAAAAGCACCAACGCATTAAAATCCAAGAATTCTCCTCTTGGCTAAATAAAGTTTTGAACCATCGAAACTCAATAAGTGTTCAGTCAAGGAGTTAGTTCAGAAAAATAAATTTAGTTTAATTCTATTCTATAAAACAGGCATTTTAAACTGTAGGTGGTGATCCCGAATGGAGTCGTAAATAGAAATGTTGGGATCACGAAAATTTATTTATATACGTGAATTTGAAGAAATGTTTGTGGCAATCTATTCATTATTTTTAAAATTTCGCCAACATCAGATTTTTCGTTTTAAAGACGACTCAATAAACTCGTAAGCATTCTCGAAAATAAAACACCTCATTTTCATAAAAAGAATGATCATTTCATTTAGAATAATCTTCCTCATAAAGTTAAGATACATAAACAATAGAGAAGATGTTTGGAGATTTATCGTTTGCGCGCGGCTAATGGAAAAGATCCTACATTTATTTCAAACTAGCGGATCCGTATATAAGCCGACACCCGTAAGTTGGCTTGGAAAAAGTTCCAAATAAAGAAATCTGTGATTCTGCTACACAGAAATCTGCGGCAAGCAATTCTTGCTTCAATGCAGTGGCAAATATCATAAGTCCTAACATTTCTTACCGCTTTGTCTCCAAAAAAAGTGACCAAAAAAATTGTTCCACTTTTTCTTCCATCTTCTCGCTGAAGTTGATGATACCCAACTCTGATGTAAGAGAAGGAAGTGCTCACGGACTAACAGCGGAAACATCGTCATGACAACGGTTTCCAAAGATGTCTGTGAATATCAAGCAAGGATTTCTTTTTTTAGTACCAAGCAAGTGTTTGTTAGAATACAAGTTTTCTTTCCCGTCTTATTGTCGTTGTATCAAACAATAAGTAAATAACGTGGTGAGAAAAAGACATCTCGAATAGGTCTTCACAACCAATCATTTTGTCATCACTTTCTTCATCGGTTCTTTTTTAAAGGAAAAAGTGGGATATAAGTTTGCATGCTCGTAGATACAAAAAAAATTGGCAATTTGTTGCCTTTGGAGATAATGGGAACGATAAAGTATACTTTTTGTGAGTTCAGATTGACCCACCTAGTTCTTTTTCTTTTTTCTTCTCTTTAAAACAGTTTCTTTTTTTGCTCAATTGTAGATATTTTGTATGCTATATTTTTGTTGCTGATTCTCTATTTTTATACTGAAGATTAGCAAATTTTGGAGCATGTTTTAATGGTATCTACTAAGACTTTCAATGGCCCTTATAAACAAATTAATTTTGTATTATTTCACATCAACCAAGTAAGAGTAGACTGAATCAACTGGGCTCTTGAAATTTTAAATATTGCCAAGACTTTACATTAAAAATAGAATACATGCTAATTGATCAATTATTTCTTTACAGTCCACTAGATGACGCCACAGTTTAACGGTAACGGCTAAATTTACGAGGTTCCTGTTTAAACAATTAAAACTTACCCTCTCATCATTATTTATATTAAAAGTTAAAGAGCATCATTAGTTAAAGATTTAATCATAATTGTAAGAAGCTATCATAATTAGGATCAAGGCAACAAGCACCTGGGCGTTCGGCAGAGTGAGGAACTGCCGAAACAAAGTTGGAAAGTAAAGTTACGAAAGCGCGCATTGCCATTGGACGCTGTAGCCGTAAGCTAAGAAGCATATATAGCAATGGGAGGAGAGAATGTTAGAGGGTGGGACTTCAGTTCGAAGGCGAAAACGACTTCGAGAAAGCTGTCGTCCACGGGATTTTGAGCGGTTATAACTACATAAAAATAAAAGTAAAATAAAAATGAATTAAAAAGAAATGCCGAACCGAAGCCAATTTAGAGGGAAAATGCAATTTAAAATTAAGAGGGAACTTTAAACGCGAGGAGATTGAGTGGGAAAAAAGAGAATTAGCTGTTTTGAACTAAGCGCCACTAGCGACGCCTGGTGGTTGAAATTGATATTAGCTTAGGAAAATTGATTTTTTAAGATAAACAATGTTAAAATGGTCTAAATTTTCAAGTTTTCGAGATTTTGAAAGTGATCGACAGTGCTACGCGAGGTCCATTTTGACCGTGGGACATTGCCACTTATCGATGTGAAGTCCTGAATTTTAAAAATTAAGCATTCACTAATGAATTGCTTTAATGCGCTCTCAGTCTTTTTATGACTGGGAAGTGAACATATGAATGTTCTAGCGCGGCCCTGGGTCTTTTTTGCGAAGATGCGATTGACGCATCGTACGCGGGGAATTGTTGAAGCAGTTCATTAGGTATTTGAGGGATCCTATTAAAGAAATTTATAGATTGTTTTTTAATGAACTCGAGAATTGGTTCAATGTTAAGATCTTTATGAAGGACTTCGTTCCGAACAAACCAGGTAGCATTAATCATTTTCCTAAGGTGTGTATTTTGAAAGACGTGCAGTCGTTTCAGATGGGTGGTTGCCGCATACTCCCAAATAGGCGATGCGTACAACACGATCGGTCTTAGGATCGACTTGTAGAGCAAAATTTTGTGCCTGATCGCCAGCTTGCTCTTACGAGAAATCAAGCGAATGAGCAATCTGCTCATTCCGATAGTCTTTTGATGGGCTTTTCGGATATGGTGGGCAAAAGTTAATTTAGCGTCTAAAACCAACCCTAGGTACTTGTATTCAGTAACCCAGGGGACGGATTGATCAAAAATGGCGACTGCTGGCAAATTGCCAATACACCGTTGTTTCGTAAAGAGGAGGCCAGCGCTTTTGGGTGCATTAACTTTAACTGCCACAGTTTAATAGATGATGTCACATTAAATGACGACATCTAAAGTAGTAAATTCTAATTAATAACTGATTTTACAAAATATCGCTTAGCAAAAAAAAAAATTATGTGTTTCATGAAATGTTAATATTTTTTTCTTAGAAGAAAATAGTTTGCTATAGCTTATTTCTGTAAATATATTTTGTAAAAATAGAATAAGACACGATAATACTAAATGATTTTTCTTATCTCTTCACGGAAATCAACATTTATACTTGATCAATGGATTGAATTTTCTTTCCTTTTGCAGAACAGAAACTTTTGTTGTGTATTCATAAATAAAACCATTAATTGTTTATAACATAATTTCTTTCCTTCCTAAATGCTGGACCTACACTCAAAAATTAAATATATGCATTCTCAATGCATACATGAAGTCTTTATGTAGTTTAATTCAAAATGGTCACTTTAGACTTCTTTCTTGTTGTATTATAAGCAGATTTGCTTTCATTAAAAGAGATAAAGAAGAAATGGAAGAAAATATGTCACGAGTCATAACAATACGGTGACATTTTTTCAGAAAGCATATGAGCTCATTTCTCTTATTCATGTGGTGCTTAAATTAAGAGTCCAGGGTCAACAGGTTGTTTGAGAATGATTTGTGAGTCATAACCGAAATACCTATACATTTTATTAAGACAATTAATACACACAAATATTCAAACATCTCACTCCGTTCAGAATCAACGCCATTGGCATGTTCCCGCGAATCTCTTTTGTGTTACCATCCACTCTGTTTCCGTCAACATATTAAATTAGTATTCCTTTGCTCACAAATTATTATATAAAGCTAAATATCTCTATTAGATAATACATGTCAATAGTTCATTAAGTTATCAATCAACAATCAAAAAACAATATCTTTCCCTATCATTTATTTTCTGTATCAGTGGAAAAAGGAAGGGAATTTGGTAAGAAACAGAACTCTCAAATATATGTCATCTCACTTCTTTTTCTCTTTCTGTTCCGATTGTTTGAAAAGTAAAAATGAATCCGCGCCCTTCGGGAAAATCCTTTGTTAACCAAAGCAGAAAATGTGTGATACATTCCGTCTGATCGAAATTTACGTAAGACGTAGTTGAGTCACCCTGATCCATGCTGTTTATTTTCAGGTTTTTATTTTTAAATTCTGAAACTTATTTTTCGCAAAGGATTGTTTTATGTAAACTATTTTTTTATATATGAGAATATTTTATATACATTCGATAACAAAAAAACAACGCACTAAGAAGTAGTTGTCAGATGGAGACAAAAGTTGGCGAGAGGAAGATTATGTACAGAATAGAAAATGTATAAAATTTCAGAAAACTTGAATGGTTTATTTCAGAGTTACATAGTTACAAAGTAACGAGCTCAGTAAAATGTTGACCCACCTCTAGCCTGGATACAAGCTACCACATGACGTGGCATAGAGTGTTCAAGCTCCCTGGTGGTCTCCTGCTGCATTTATTGACAAATTTGCTCCAATTGTCCGGCTAGGTCCTCAACATTCCCAGGTATATGCAATCACCTTTGCATCATATCTCAGACATGCTCGATCAGAGAGAGATCTGGCTGGCCAAGGAAGTGTTTGATAAGCTGTAAGATAGTTCATAGCAACACGTGCCATATGTAGTCTGGCATTACCTTGCTGAAAAATAAGGCTGGGATACTGAAAAAAGAACGATAGCAAAACCGGTCTCAGAATGTCGTCGATGTACCGCTGTGCTGTATGTATGCCTCTAATGACGATTAAAGAGATCCGGCTATCGAGGGAAATGGCATCCCCAATCATAACTCTTCGTTGAGGCCTGTGTGGCGTGCAATAGTGAAAGCAGAATAGGCATGCTACCCTAAGCGTCTCGAGACACGTTTTCGGTTATCGTCAGGACACAGTTGGAAGTGGGATTCGTTGCTAAATGCTATACGTCTCCTTTCAGCTTCATTTCAATCTGATCGAACCAAGCACCACTGTAATCTGGCTCAACAGTGTGCTGGCGGGAGTGGCAGGTGGAGTAGTGGTCGGTAAAAGCGTAGATTTCGCTCTATCAGCCGTCTGTGAAGGGTCATGGTGGACACTCGTGTGCTGGTCGCACGTCTGATGGTTGATAACGATGAATCAGGCGCTGTGACAGCTGATCTGACAATCACTCTGGCCTTCCGATCTACTGTTGCCCTAGGTCGACCGCTACCATCATGACGCTGAAATTTGCCACTGTCCACCCATTCTTGCCAGCATCTTCTAATCGTTTCGACCTATATGATAAGCGATTCTTCGATTTGCCCAACCTACCTCTTTCAATCCAATGATACGACTTTTTTCAAACTCTGACAGTTACTCTTAATGAGATCGAATCCTGTGGCGGAAATTTGACCATCAGATTGAGAATCGCTTCTTATATACACCTGCTGAGTGCGCAGTTCCAATGCTCTGTAACTCCCGCTATTCATTCATTGGACACCAAATTTTAATCATTTTCATGTTCGGTCCAAATGTCTTTCCATACGAAATTTCATTACAATTGGGTAATTCCTTCTTAGTGCGCCGGTATTTTTTTTTTTTTTGTTATAGAGTGTATAGTGTATATTACTTCGCTGTAATTTTTTTATTGAGACTTTTGAAAAAATAGCACATGCTACGCTATTTAAAAAAATATTCTTTCGTGCGTAATAAAAGCTATCTGTATGAAGAGTTATAGTAAGATTTTAATCTTAATTTTAAAAAAAAATAAATGCGATCCTTGATAAAGTTTATTCTACATATTATTGGATCTTCACGTACATTACGTTGTAAATGACAGCTATTCATGTTGATTTGCTCGGTTTCAGGAAGCCGTAGATTGAAGTAAGACCCAGTATCGTGAAGATTTAATTGTTATCCCAGGTTATCGTAATTTTTAATTATTACTAAATAATAATTGAGATAGCAACTAAATTTTTACTTTTTATATCAATCTTCAGGCAGAATTTCTCCCAGCTTTTCTTGACTTTTCATGGTCGCTATCGCAAAACACAGCATATATTGAAATCTTATCTTCTCCATATGCAGATTATTTCAATCTACAGCTTCCAGAAATCAAACAAATCAATTTGAATAGCTGACATTTACAACATTTTGTACGCAAGGTTCAATTAATATCCATCAATAATTTTATCCAGATATATTTTGATTTCTTTGTAATAATTTAAAACTTTACTATTCCCCTTGAATATCCAGATTGCCAATACTTTTTACAGTAAATACGTATCCTTTTCTAAAAAAGCCAGTTCGTCCAGAGTATACTATTTCTATTACGTAAAAAAAGTGGTGCATAACTCTTTGAGGACATTAGTACATTTTTCTTCATTTTGTCTTCGTTAACATTATAAGTTGTTATCTCTCTTCTATGTCTAAAGATCTAGTATTTTAGATATGTATATAAGCTATAAGGTCGGTTCCAAAAGTGCTCGGTTTTCGAATGTGAAATGGATATGAAGTAATTCATTATGATACTTATCGTTTTTCCTTAATCTCTGAAGTTCGTGATTACTACTCCCTTCTTATCCCAAAAATTCATCAACATAACTTTTCCGGCCATCTTCGCTTTCCTTGGAGAAGATTCACCGGAAACAACCCATTACTTTGATTGTAAATAATTTCTGGTATAAAATGACGAAATCATCGACGGTAACAACTCAATGCAAAATAATGACAGCTCGTCACAACAGCCATCAAAACTAACCCATGAATCAGAATCACATTTTCATGGGCATCGTTTATAGTCGGCAACACACAATGGTAACACAACTTACCTTAACAAAGCCTTCTATCGACAAATACAAGTACTTTTAAATCATCCTCTTATTAATTTTTGATATTTGATTGAGAGATCTATTAGGAACACTTTTGGAAGTTGAAGATGCGAATTTATTGCTTAAGATAGATCTACGATGTTTTCTTCTACTTTTTTTGTTTTGATCAATTTAGAACTAAATCAACACAATTAGTTCCCTTCTGGGGTTCTTTACATCCTAAAAAAATCTTATCCGTAACTTTTCTATCCATCTTCACCTTCTTGGAAAGATTCACCGGAAGCAATCCATTACTTTGTTGCTTGGTTTCCGGTGCATAGTGATGAATGTATTGAAGGTGACAACTCGCAAAAGAGCTACAATTCGATGCGGCTCTAAACAAATTTTGATTGGGTGGTAAATGAGCTCCACCAATAATTGACACCAATGAATCGGAGTCAAAATCGTTTCGGAATCGTTTAGTAGATGGCAGCACACAAATGGGAAATCAAATTGTCTTAGAAACGCCGTCTGTTGTTGAAAAATGGTACTTTTTGAGTCACTTTCGATTGTTGCCTACATATAAAATCTATTTAGAATGCATTATGTAATCAAACTCGCATCGAACGCATTGTGTAATCTGAATTTCATAAAAATAAAAATAAGAATTAAGAAGTCATAATTAATGTCTAGAAGTCACTGTTTATCAAGGACGCCATTGTAAAACCGCGTGTACAGTAGACTCGCGTGTTACTGAACCGCGTGTTAATAAGGGTCTCACGAAAAAAGATTTATTGAGAAACGAAAAACTTTCCGGACTTAAATGGAAAGGCTTAGTATGAAACATGTTATATACTTTTGCAGATTTGATGTTACGTTCGGACTTTGAAAAGAGCAGGAAAAAAATAATTAAAGAATTATAAAGTAATAACTTTTCACAACAATATTTTAATTCTTCGTTCCTAAAGCATGCCCAGAACTAATTTAAAGGAATAATTAAGACCTCACGATTGTCGTACATAATAATAACTCTGAATAACTCGATTCTTATTTTCGGTCATTTCTTGAACTTCGATTACATATTAGGTCCACGGGAAAATTCTGTACGTTTGAGAAGTGAAAGAAAGTAATATATTTTTCCCACATTTAATAATTTTCATTGTGCGATATATTTTCCGTCTTCATTTATGACCTCTTATCAGTATGATGGTGATTTTTAAAAGCCATTTTTTAAAAATGCTCTCTTGCTTAGAGGCAAAAAACTCGAGTAGTAATGCTTTGTTGTTGTATTTTTTTTTCCTTCCAAAAACTTTTCAAGGAGAGAAATAGGTAGTAATAGGATGATGCTAAGTCTGATGAAAAAGCTAGATGCGACAGAATTTCAAAAAACTTGGCTCTGTGATTTTTCGACAAGTCACTAAAGTAACATTTTCTCTGGTATAATCAAGATGCAGTTTGATGTGCTTGCTTTTGAACACTGTCAGCCTCTTTCCTTTGAGTGCTTTGTTTAAATAACCCATTAGCTAAGAGTATCTCTCCGAATTGAGTTTTTCACTAGGTTTCAAAAGCTCGTAATGAACTGATCCCCCCTCCCTATACACAACTTTCTCTTATTGAGGCTCAGGTTCGGCTTAGAGGTTGGGGGGGGACAGGTTTTCTACGTTCACAGTATGCTCTTTTTCTTCTCATGTTTTTGTATGTAATCCATTTTTCAACACCAGCTATTATCTGATCTAAATATTGTTTGCTTCTATTCCGAGCAAGCAGAGATGAGCATGAGCATGAGCATGAGAAATTAGAGATGAGCAAGCAGATATGAGACTAATCCTAATAACGATAAAATTATATTGTGCAGTTTATATTATGAAATGTATATGAAAAATTTATTTTTTTCTTTCACTTTACAAATGGTTAAAACTTTCCGGTAGACTTATTTTAAATTAAGATTACCATCAGATGTGATAGTTTAAAAAATCCTTCTTTCCATTACTTTTTTTTTTTTTTGAAAATATTTTAGTTGTTCTTAAGACTTCAGTGTGTTACTTCTCAAATGGATTCTCCTTAATCATTTTGTGATATTGCAAAGACATCAACAAATCATAGAACATTTCTTCAAGAAAGGCTTAATTTTCGAAGAAACCATTCGTTCGAAGACGGTTGTTCGACTTGAAGAATACCTAATAATTTTTAGTTCGACAAAATTTATTCGGGACTTTATTTATCTGTTTTCAAGGCAATTGAGAAATGCTGTAGTCATTCTCCGAAATATCATGTGCTTAGAGGATTCTTAGACTTTAAAGCATTAAATGCTTTTAGGACGTAGGGGAGAGAGAGAAGTTTAAATTTTAACGCATTCTGCCTTTGATAAACACTTTCTTGGAGCTGTCGATAAGTGTTTGGAGCTAAGAGTTTTGGTAATTGTTCGGAATAGTTGAGTAAGTTCTTTTTTACTCTTTGAGATGTTGCAGATACGTGCTCGCGCGCGAGGGTGTACAGGTGTGTGTGTACAGTCTTTTAAGAAATTTTAAGTCCATTTTAATTTTGAAAATAATGAAATAAAAAAGGTTCCAAATGTAATTGAAACAAATGAAATTTGGTATTACAACATATTTATTATAATTAGATTTCAATAATTTTGAATAATGTAATCAATGATTAAATTAGCAAAATTATTAATTGTCAACATATTTAATCCTTTACGTCCTAAGTTATTTTATTTTTGAAAAAGAGTTTGAAACTTTTTATTACATTTCTTCAAAGATAAGAAATATCTTATATTAAATTTTCAAAAAAAAATCGTAATTTTTCATTGTTTTTATTTAAATTTAAAATTGGGATTTACTTTTATTCATGTAAAATTGTACTAGTACTGATTTTTAAAGGGATTTTAAAGTCCAGTTGGAAAATAAAGGGTTAGAAACAAAAAAAATATGAAAATTAGAACAACATATTGATCCTCCTTTTTTCCCGATAATCTCAAATACTCTGTGTTTTATTGAAATGAGCAGGTGGCTATATTCAATTTCAAAAATATTGTGCAACTCTTTTATTGTATCTACTTCCAATTCATGGGCTGTTTAAAACTATTTATTCTTAGCTTAAGTTTAACCCCAAAGGTTTTCCACAGAGCTTTCCAAAGGTTTTCAAAGGTTAAGGACTTCGACTTGGCCATTGCAAAACAATAACTATCTTTCTTTTTAAACCATTCCTGGGTGGATTTCGATGTTTGGCAAGAAGCATTGTCCTGCTAAAATATACAGTTAGCGGCACTTAATGAAACCCCAAATTATATCATATTATCATACTTGTATAACATAGCTTGATATTGTGCTTTCATCCTGAAACTCGCAGTAAATCGTACAATCCAACATGACACTAAAGGCTTCCCATACAAACCATTACTGAAACCAAACCATCATCATCCTTTTTGTCGACTGAAACATTTTTTCAGTTCCTACCCTCAAGTCATGTCAAAATTGTTTGTAGCCATCGGAATCGTCAAGGTTATATTTCTTTTCATCAGAAAACACAATTTGTTTCCACTCATTGTTCATAACATGACAACGTCTCTCATCTCGTTCCATGACCCATTTTAGTCTATCTACTATCTTTCTTTTCTTGTTTCAATTAATTCAGAATTTTCTCCGTTTTCATAAATCTTGCATCAGTATTTGATTTAAGACTCTTCCTAATTGTGACATTTATTTTTTAGCTGAAAGGTCCCGAAATTTTGAGGAGAGGAAAGATCTATTTTAGTTGATAGCCGAATCATTTGTCGATCGTCCTGTGTTGTTGATATCTTTTTTTTTCTGTTCAGATCGTTTTATTTTGTGTGAATCATTTTTTCTATCTGATTATGACATAGTGAATGGCAGTTTTAGAACGCTTCATTAACCTAGCTATTCTTCTTTTAGATTTACCAGTACCATAATAAAATTTTTAAAAATTCTCATTTCGTCCTCAGATAATTCTTTTACCTAACAGCATCTTCAAATAAATCGTGAATAACACAACTAAAATCTGCACCTTTGCTTCTAGTGTAAAGCCGTAATGAAATACTAACGCGTGCGTTTTATATTAATTCTGACGTGTTGCATTATTTGCTAATTTTCTCAGAAGGTCTTATAATTTTTTAACAGACACCTGGTTCTGTTTTCAGAAAAACGAGCAGATCTTAATTTTTAAAGTAGCAATTACTACAGAAAGTGTTTACAGGTCCATTTCAAATACACACTCTTAAAATGTGCATATTATACATTCTTCTTCGGAAACTTCAAATTCATTAGTACTCTAATAATTTCGTAACACACTATAAATGCATGTGTATGCGTGTGTGTATGTTTGCATACATATGCTGAATGTGTATATGTTCATATACAGAAGTGAATAGTTGTTAAAAAGGATCAGAAAAAGAGCTACTGTAAAACATTGAGCAGGGGTGGTCCCCCCCCCAGACGCATAACCATGGGTAAATAATATTGCTACACTGTTCGGACATTATAACAAATAACATTTAATGTTCTGGAAATTACAGAAGTATATAAAGCACCTTATAATAAATATGTTTCCATTTGATACTGTGTATCAAACAATGGAAAAATGCATATAAACAACAACAGGGACCTTTGAGAAATTGTTAATTCGGGATATGTCTATTATGTAGAGTGATGCATCACTCAATGTGTCATGTAATGCTTTGCATCACATCATTCAACAGTTCTCGAAGCAATTTATCCTATTCCTCTATCAGAGCACGGATGAGGGAGTTTTGGTTTGTTGGAAGATATTTTCGACAAACAAGTCACCTATCTAAAGCGTCCCAAACATATGCAGTGTAGCTTAGGTCTGGAGAACGTGTTGATCGTACGAGGTGTTGAAGACCATCGCTCTTTAGACATTCCTGAGCCATGACGGATCGATATGGTGCATTATCGTCCATGAAAACAAATTTGCCACCGACAGACAACGGTTAAGGCAAACATGAAGCAGTAAGACTTCAAGAATGTATCATTGGCCATTCATATTTCGAGATTCAAACAAATGCAGAGGCGCGCAGCCAATAATCATGATACTCGTTCATACCATGACACTACATGTCGCATAAAGGTCTCTTTCCTGAGTGTTTTCTAGATGAAATGCTGTTCCATTCATACGCCAGAGCGTCTAGCGTCTACTACCCGATCTCGGATTAAACCTACTCTCATTTGAGAATAGAACGCATGCACAGTACCTGCAGATGCAATTTTGATACTCACGAAACCATTACAACTAGGATATACATTGCAGTCTGGACTAAAGCACACTTACAAAAGGTATGCAGGCGTACAGTCCTTCACCCAAATGTTTCACCTGAATATTTCAAGAAGTCATCTGTGCTGTGGCAGAAAAATACTCATTTGCCACCTGTTGAACAGTAGCGCGCTGGTTCCTTTTTCCTATGCGGCGGTAAACCTATTTCTTACTGGCTTTGTACTTAAAATATATCTTTCGTGCCGCTAACAACAAATTCCAGTTATTTTAAACGCTTTCCTAATCCGGAAACAATGCTGTGAGCGATTTTGAAGTATCTTGAGAAATGTATTATTTTTCGCCTTTCTTACATCTTTCCAATAACACAGCTACACGTGAAATGATCTAAATGATATCGGGAAGACATACCGGAAATTTCGTCAGTAAATTATTCCTGGACAACTTTTCACTTGGAACAATAACTGTCTACTTGCGAGAAATCTTTTTATTCACTTATCAGTGCTATCATATAAAGCTCGAGAAACCTAGAAATAAGTCATTTCATTTATTTTGTTGGTAAATCAACTGATTGAAAATACACAATCGGTATTCAAACTTCAGTTACCTTAGTAATTTGAGCACTTTCAGTTTTTTCATGATAATGGAGTAGAATAGATTTAATAAGTGAAATCATTTCCTTATTAATAGGAATGATTATGCAGGTACACTTCCAATAATAAGGTTTTTATCAGAATACTTTTCCTAAAAGGAGTGATTTGTCAGTAAAGGGTAATTTTATTCTTTTTTGCATTTCCAATTTCGAGCCAGAAAATTGCCTTTTAAATACGAGTATATTACATGTTTTCTTTGTCTTATACTATAAGATCTAACTTGTTTTTAGTTTGAAATAATGTTATCTTAAAATTTGCAAAAATAGAAATTTTAATTTTCTGCAGTTACTTTGTAATTTCATGTCCATTGAATTTTATTATCAATGTCTTATTATACAGAGGTAATATATAATGCCTTACATACAACTTATATAATGTCTTATTATATAAGTTGAGCGATAAGAAAATTGAAGATTATTTACTGAGGTATATCGTTGAAATATATATAAATATTTCTTGCACATATTTTTGTTGAGCATTTGACTGTGCATGACAAGCTATATTAAATTTATGTATATACGTCGCATCTATTTCAACAAGTATTGAAAAATTTATTTTTACAGATATTGGCTCCTTGTATATTTAAGGGGAAAAAATTGCAATTGAAATATTCGTTGCTTCTCAAAATATTGACGATGTGTTTACTTAAACTTATATAAGTGTGCATATTTTGTAATATAACCGCGGAAACCTTTTTTAAGATTAGTACTTTCTTTTCTTCATATGCTGCTGTTTTGCCAGATTTCCACTAAACGGTCCAATAACGCTAAGTGCATTAGTCGATGTTGAGTAATCCTTCCTTTCTTGGCGAATAATGAAAATTATTCCATGCATCCCAAATACAGACGCTAAGGCTGACAGCCGACTGTTGCGTTTTCCCACGCTTGGAGTGGTTCATTGTTTGCAGTCCACTCGGATGACTGTCGGATTGACTCTTCTCTTCAGAAATGATGGAGCCATGTTTCATCCATTGTCACATATCGACTAAAAACTCGGGTTTACGCTTGATCATCTTCAAACACTGCACAAGTTCATCCATCAAATCGTCGTTCTTTTGGTTATCAAAGTGAGCTCATGGCACCCACTTTGCACAGAGCTTTCTATACCCAAATATTCGTGAATTTATATGATGTACACGTTCATATGTTTAGAGTGTCTATTTCATTCAATTTCAATTGATTATCTGAAATCATTTTGGGGATTTTTATCGTTTTCGTCGGTAACAACCTCTTTTAAGTGTCCACTATGTCTGTCTTTGTGCTCATTTCACCACGTCTAAAATTAGCATACTAACTTGATGGTTGATTTTCCTGGAGCAGTGTCTGAAACTGCATCAAGCCAAGGTTTTATTTCAACTGTATTTTTCCTCCAAAAGCACATTTTGACACATGCTGAAATCTTTTATCCATTTTCACATCAGCATGCTTCACCTAAAATGCTAGAATTACAAACTAAGATCCGATACAGCTGTCAACTATACGCATCTTCGAGGGTTAGGCTAACTAAACACATGGGTTAATTTAGCGTCAACATCATGTGTCAGGCCGGGGACTTTCAATCTGTTATACACACAGCTGCCACACACACACACACACACACACACAATACACAATAATACTAATATTTACAATGTAAACAGAATTACAAAAATTACAACTTGTTGAACTTCTGAAGTCCTTAAAGAACTGATTTAGAACCAGAAAGAATCAAACCAATGAAAACCTGTAAACTAATAAACTGAACCAAAACGAAATTAAAATACCATCATAAGAACCATTCAACGACAACTCAGCTCAACTAATTTGACAAACGGTTCTTTACATATATTCCAGAACACCTTCAGTAGTAACCTTACATTTTAAGAACAGATGATCTTTGGGGGAGCCCTGAACTCCAGGGAAGAGATCAAATAACCCAACCCAGGTTCAAATTGGGTAGAGGAAACAACTTTTATCCAGGAATATACAAGATATCACTGAAGACGAACAAAACATTTGATCCATCCTTAAAAATATTCATGGCTATATTTACAAAATTACTAACACCTATATAGTTTTCTCCATAAACATCAATATCTTGATAGCCAAACGAACATCCAACCGTAATCCTTCCTTTAAACATACATGAGTTCAACATCCGTAAAACAACCTTCCAATTACCTATTGAAAATATGACGCGACGCATACAACCCAATATCACCGCGCACAGCATCAAACGTCCAACGTGAACAACATGCGCTGAAAACATTATATTCAACCGATATAACTCTAAAGCAACGAACCTCCACCGGCCCGGACCGAAGAATTTCCTGACGTTCAACCTTATTAACAACAAGACATATAGTTGTACGTATGTTATAATCTCCAGACATCAAGATACTGATTAACAAAATCCAACGGACATGAAACTCATGTGCTAATCAGAAAACTAAAACTCTATTTTACAACCTTAAGATAATATTCATTAAAAATAGATCCTTATAGCATAAGACAAAACATGAGACATAATCAGACGGGTACAACCTTCCATCTGAAACTGAAACAAAAGAACAAAATCATCCTTTCGACAACCACCCCAGGAAAAGCATCCTCCACAAAACCCATTATTGAAGCAAAATTCGCATAATCATTCCTATTAATAAGGAAATGATTCTACTCTATTAAATCTATTCACTCCATTATCATGAAAACTGAAAGTGCTCAAATTATTAAGGTAACTGAAGTTTGAATACCATTGATTGTATTTTCAATCAGTTGATTTACCAACAAAATAAAGGAAATGACTTATTTCTAGGTTTCTCGAGCTTTCTATATGATAGCACTGGAGGAAGTGAATAAAAGATTTCTCGCAAGTAGACAGTTATTGTTCCAAGTGAAAAGCTGAATAATTTAATGACGAAATTTGGTATAAGTCTTCCTGATATCATAGACTACTCTTGCCGTAGCTGCTATTGGAAAGATAAGAAAGAAAATACATTTCAAGATACTTCCAAAACTGCCTACAGCGCATTGTCGGGATTAGGGAAAAGGCTGAAAATAACTGGAATTTGTTGTTAGCGGCACGGAAAGATATATTTCAAGTACAAAGCCAAGAAATAGGTTTACCGCCGCATAGGAAAAGGAAACTAAGGCTACTGTTCAACAGGTGGCAAATGAGTATTTTTCACACAGCACAGATGACTTTGAACGGTGAAACATTTGGTGGATGGACTGCATCTGCATACTTTTGTAAGTGCTTTTGAACTAGACTGCAATGTATATCCTAGTGCTGTAATGGTTTCGTGAGTATCAAAATTGCATCTGGTACTGTGCATGTTCTATCTCAAATGAGAGTAGGTTTAACTGACTGGGTAGACGCCAGAGGCTCTATGTATGATCGGAACAGCATTTCATCTATAACACTCAGAAAGAGACCTTTATGCGACATGTAGTGTCATGGTATGAACGAGTATCAAGGATTGGCTGGCTGCGCGCCTCTGCATTTGTTTGAAGGAAATATGAAATTGGCCAATGATACATCTGAAGTCTTACTACCGTTTGCCTTAACTGCTGTTCAATGGTGGCAACTTGTTTTCATGGACGATACCACCATACTGATCCGTCATGGCTCAGGAATGTCTAAAGATGATGGTCTTCAACACCTGCAATGATCAACACGTCTCCAGACCTAAGCCATACACTGCATATGTTTGGACGCTTTAGGTGACTTGTTTGTCGAAAATATCTTCCAACAAAACCAAAACCTCATCCGTGCCTGATAGAGAATAGGGATAAATTGCTTCGAGAACTGTTGAATGATGTGATGCAAAGCATTATGACACATTGAGTGATGCATCACTCTTACATAATAGACATATCCAGAATTAACACCAAAGGTCCCTGTTGTTGTTTATATGCATTTTCTACTTGTTTGATATCAAATGGAAACATATTTATTATATGTGCTTTAGAGTATACTTGCATCAGAACATTAAATGTTATTTGTTATAATGTCCGAACAGTGCAGCAATATTATTTTACCCATGGTTATGTCTGGGGACTTCACTCTGTCTAATGTTTCACAGTAGCCTTTTCATCCTTTAATAACTATTCACTTGTATACAGAACATACACATCTGCATATGAAATACACACACGCAGCTGGCTACATGCATTTATAGTGTGTTGAAATTGATAGAGGCATCAATGAATCGAAGCTCTGAAGAAATAGAACGTATAATATGCACATTTTAAGAGTGTGTATTTGAAATGACCTTAAATTAATTTCTCTGTAGTAATTACTTTAAAATTAAGATCTGCTTCATTTTCTGAAAACAGAACCAGGTTCGTTAAAATTCAGGCTTGAGAAAATTAGCAAATAATGCACCACGTCAGATTATTATAAAACGCACGCGTTAGTATTCTATTACGGCTTCATACTCAGAAGCAAAGGTGCAGATTTTACGCTGCTATTCATGATTTATTTGAAGATGCTGTTAGGTGAAAAGAATTCATCTGAGACGAAATGAGAATTCTGCAAATTTTATTATGGCACTGGTAAATCTAAAGAAGAATAGCTAATGAAGGTTCAAAACTATCACTATGTCAACTAGATAGAACTGGTACAAAATAAAACGATCTGAAATAGAAAAAGATATCAAATAATACAGGACGATCGATAAATGATCTACACAACTAAAATAGATCTTCCTCTCAAAATTCTGGACCTTCATTAAAAATAAATGTCACAATTAGGAAGAGTCTTAAACGATTGATGTAAAGATTTATGAAACGGAGAAAATTTGAATTAATTGAAACAAGAAAGAAAGATAGTATAGACTTAAATGGGTCATGAACGATGAGAGACGTTGTCACGCGTTATGAACAATGAGGAAATAACTGTGTTTGATGAAAGAAATATAACTCATTACGATCCTGATGGCGCAAACACCTTGACATGATTTGAGGGTAGGAACTGAAAATAAGCTCGACAAAAGGATGATGATAATGAACAGTAATGGTTTGGCAGTTTCCTTTATGTCGTTGATTAGCCGATTTATCGCGAGTTTCCGGGATGAAAGCACACACGTTTGTTATACAAGTATGATAATATGATATATCTTGGGGTTTCATTGGCGCTAACTGTATATTTAGCAGGACAATGCTTCTGCCAAACATCAAATCCACCTAGAAATGGTTTAAAAGAAAGATAGTTACTTTGCAATGGCTGTCAGTCCTTAACCTTAAGAAAACCCTTGAAAGCCTCTGTGGAAACCTTGGGGCTAAGCTAAGAATAAAATAGTTTTAAAATGAGCCTATGAATCAGCAGATACAATAAAGAGTTGCACACATTTTGAAATTGAATATGCAGCTTCACCCGTCATTCTCAATAAAACACAGACATTTGAGATTATCGGGAAAAAGAGGATCAATATGTTGTTCTACTTTCATTTTTGTTTCTAACCCTTTATTTTAACTGACTTTAAAATCCCTTTAAAATCAGTACTAGTACAATTTTACATGAATAAAAAGTAACTCAATTTTAAATTTAAATAAAACAATGAAAATTACGCGAGAATTTAATATGAAGATATTTCTTTACCCTTTTGAAGAAAATGTAATAAAAGCTCAAACTTTTCAAAAATAAAATAACTTAGACGTAAAGGATTAAATATATTGATAATTTTGTTAATTTAATCATTGATTACATTTATTCAAAATATTGAAATCCACTATAATAAATATACACACTAAAATTTCATTTGTTTCTAATTATCGGAACTCATTTCATTATTTCAAAATTAAAATGGACTTTAAAATTCTTTAAAAGACTGTACACATTAATTTGTATACCCTGCGCGAGAGCACGTATCTGCAAGACGAGAAAGAACTTACCCAACTATTCTGAACACCACAAAACTCTAGCTCCAAACACTTATCGACAGCCCAAGAAAGTGTTTATCAGCTGCAGAATGCGTTAAATTTAAACTCTCCCCTACGTCCTAAAAGCATTTAATGCTTTAAAGTCTAAGAACTCTCTAAGCACATGATATTTCCTGAGACTACAGCATTTCAATTGCCTTGAAATAGATAAATAAAGTCCCAATAAATTTTATTCTAGAACTAAAATTATTAGGTATTCTTCTTCAAGTCGAACAACCACCTCTGAACGAATGGTTTCTTCTGAAATTGCCTTCTTGAAGAAATGTCGCATGATTTGTTGATGTCTTGCAATATCACAAAATGATTAAGGAGAATCCATTTGAGAAGTAAATACAATTGAAGTCTTGAGAATAACCAAAATATTTCAAAAAGTAATGGAAAGAAGGATTTTAAACTATCAAGCATCTGATGGTAATCTAATTTAAAAATAAGTCTACTGGCGAACTTATCAGAAAGTGAAAGAAAAATAACTTTTCATATACATTCTTCTACAATATAAACTGCACAATATAATTATCAAGATAGGATTAGTCTCATATCTGCTCATCTCTAATTTCATGCCTATGCTCATGCTCATCCCTGGCTTGCCTCGGAATAGAAGCAAACAACATTTGATCAGATAATAGCTAAAAGAAAAATGGATTACAAACATGAGAAGAAAAAGAGCAAGGCCACTGTGACCTAGAAAACCTTGTCCTCCCAACCCTAAGCCGAACCTGGAGCCCAATAAGAGAAAGCTAGGAGGGGGATCAGTTCCACA
Organism: Nephila pilipes; assembly: GCA_019974015.1. Classification (NCBI taxonomy): domain Eukaryota; kingdom Metazoa; phylum Arthropoda; class Arachnida; order Araneae; family Nephilidae; genus Nephila; species Nephila pilipes. The sequence goes on along the minus strand of BMAW01052015.1, from coordinate 115,676 downwards.
TGAGCTTTGAAACTCCCAGTGAAACTCAATCTGAGATAATTTTAGGCCATCAAGTTATTTAACAAAGCACTCAAAGGAAAGAGGCTGACACAGTGTTCAGTAAGCAAGCACATCAAATCCATCTTGATTATACCAGAGAAAATGTTACTTTAGTGACTTAATGAAACCACAGACAAGTTTCTGAAATTCCACGTTAGCTTTTCATCAGACTGTTTAGCATCATCCTATTACTACCTATTTCTCTCCTGAAAGTTTTAAAGGAAAAATACAACAACAAAGACACTACACTATTTTGCCTCTACAAGAGGAGCATTTTAAAAATGGCTTTTAAAAATCACCTTCATCATATCGCTGATAAGAGGTCAAGTAAATGAAGACGGAAAATATATCGCACACGAAAATATCGTGGGAAATATATTACTTTCTTCACTTCAAATGTACAGAGAATTTTCTCCCGTGGACCTACATGTAACTGAAGTCTGGCAAATGACTGGAAAATCGAGAGTTATTCAGAGTTATTATTATGTACGAGACAATCGTGAGGTCTTAATTATTCCTAAATTAGTTCTGGGCTGCTTTAGAAACTAAGAATTAAAATATTGTTGTGAAAAGTTATTACTTTATAATTTTAATTATTTTTCCTGCTCTTTTCTAAACCAAATCAAGACTAAATCTGCAAAAGTATATAACATGTTTCATAGCTCAAGCCTTCCATTTAAGTCCGGAAAGCTGTTTCACAACCTTTTCGTGAGACTTATTAACACGCGTTGTTCAGTAACACGCGCGAGTCTACTGTACACGCTATGGTTTGCTAAATGGCGTCCCCAACAGTGACTTAGACATTAATTATAGACTTAATTCTATTTTATTTTAAAGAAATCCAGATTATACAAAATTGATGCGAGTTTGATTTACAGGTAATGCATTCTAAATTAGGGGTATGTAGGTAAATACACCGAAAAGTGACTCCAAAAGTACCATTTTTCAAATAACAGATGGCGTTTCTAAGATAATTTGATTTCCCATTTGTGTGTCTACCAATGATTCCAAACGATTTTGACTGATCCATTGGTGTCAATTGCGGAGCCTATCAATACCACCCAATCAAAATTTGTTTAGAGCCGCACTGAACTGTAGCCTTGAGTTGTCACTCTCCTTCACATTCATCACTATAAAATCGGAAACCAAGCAACAAAGTAATGGATTGCTTCCGGTGAATCTTTCCAAGAAGGGGAAGATGGAGATAAAGTATGGATAAGAGATCTTTTAGGATGCAAAGAACCTGTGAGGGGCGGGGAACCTAATTGTGTTGATTTAGTTCTAAACTGATTCAAACAAAAGTAGAAGAAAATATCGTAGATCTATCTAAGTAAATAACCCGCAATCTTCAACTTCCAAAAGTACCCACAGATCTCAACTGCCATCAAAAATTAATGGGAGATGATTAAAAGTAATTTCAGCTCATCGATAGAAGGCTTGTTATGCAAGTTTAAAGTACTATCAGGTTGCTGACTATAAATTGATGCCTGAAATGTGATCTGATTCATGGTTATTAGCTTTGATAGGCTTCGGCTGTGGACGATTATCGCATTGAGCAGCACGTCAGATGATTCTGTCATTTTATACCCACAGAAATTATTTACAACCAGCAATGGGTTGCTCTGGGTGAATCTCCATGGTGCTGGGTATATTGAAAAGTTAGTGATGAATCTTTGGATGAAGGAGTATAGAACGAACTTAAGAGATTACAAAAATGGAGGCATCACTGACTCATCACATCCATTCTCATATCTGAAACTATACTTTTGGAACTGACCTTATAGTTTATAGTATACATACCTAAAATACTAGATCTTATATAGAAGAGATAAATAACTGAGGAATGTTAACAAGACAAAGACAGAAGAAAATGTACACTGTCTCCCTTGTGTTATTAGTGCACCACTTTCTCATGCAGAAATAGTATAATTCTGACGTTCTGAGAATCCCTCCTCACTTCCCAATGGGGTAAAGTTGGGTTTATTTCATTTTATTGATACGCATTCACTCAAAAGTATCAAGTAACTTGATATCCAAGGGGAAATAGAAGTCTTAAACTATCAGCCAGAACCGAGATCCGATAAAATCATTTGATGATATTGATCGAACCTGGTGCACCAAACGCTGTGTAAACCAGTTTTATCCTGAACTGATCTGTCGATCTGGTCAGATCTGAACCAAAAGCATATGGAGAAGATAAAGATCTCAATGATATTTCGTATTCTGCAGTTGATTAGGCCGATCCTGCTGAAACCGCTGAAATTGGGAGAACCTAAATTAAAGACTGATATAAGCGCCAAAACTGAGGTTGCCATCCAATTATTATCAGTAATAATCAAAACTACGAACCTGGGATAACAACTTGAACTCCTCCCAATGATTATCATCCACTAACCCATTGTATTCCTATAAACCAATAGCTGACACGCACATTTATGTAACGAATAATGTGAAGATCCAACACATGTAGGAATAAACCCTTATCGAGTGAGATCCATCGGATCTTTGAAAACCAGATCAGAACTTACTGAACCCTCCATAGATAGTATTTTGATTATCAATGAAAGACTGATTCTTTGAATAGCGAGTACGCCATTTTCTTCCAAAGTCCCAATAAAAATCATAGCCGAAGACCATATGACCCAATAAAAACACCATGCAACTGAAGAATAGAACCACCTAATAGAATGAACTTGCAGGAAAGACTTGGACTGAACATGAAACGATTAAAACTGGTGGTCCAAATGAATATATTAACAGAGCAATTGAACGCTTAACTCCAGCAGGTGTGAGTTAAGAAGATCCCGAACTGATAACAACTCACCATGAGATCCACAGAGTGAACCAGACGAAAAGTCAATTACTGATCGAGTGATACACATAAACCAGAACTGGCTGACAGCAGATCGAAACGATTGACGCTTGGCAAGAATCGGCGGATAAAAGGCAACTTGTGCCATGATGTAGCGCTACCGATCTTAGGGCAACAGATCGGAAAATAGAGTGATTGCTGATCAAAACGATTCACTGGGCAGTTATCAACCATCGACGCAAAAAGACCAGCATGAGGTCCACCACCCTTCAAGATTGATGAGCGAAATCTAGCTTTTACTGACTACTCTACTTCCACTACACTCCTGCCAGTACAATTACTAGATTACAGGAAGTTTGTCTTGATCAGATTGAAATATATTTATAGATGAGTAAATGAATCCCATCTAACTGTAACTGACGATAACGAAAACGTCTCTGAGGAGATTGCTTAGGGTAGCATGCTACTTGCTTACTAGCTGTACGCCAAGACAGGCCTCAACAAGAGTTATGATTGGGGATGCCATTTCTGATAGCTGGATCTCTTAATCGTCATTAGAGGTATATACAGCAAGTAAGTTAATTGACGACATTTTGAGAATTGCCTTGCTAATGTCTTTTTCTGTATCCTGTTTTATTTTTGCAAGGTAATGCCATGGGACTATATATGGTACGTGTTATATCTTACAGAAGCTGACTAAACACTTCCTAGAAGCAGCTGATCTCTGATTGATATGTCTGAGGAGCAGGATGCAAAGGTAATTTCAGGCCACCTGGAATGAGGACCTGATGAATTGGAGCAATCATATAATGGCAGGAGACCAGGAGCTGAATACTCTGTATATGCCACTGCGTGGGGCTGTGGAACTGTGCCAGAGGTGGGCCAAGATTTATTGAGCTCTCTGTTACTTTGTGTAACTATGTAATCAGGCCAAACCATTCAAGTTTTCTGAAATTTTATACATTTCTATTCTGTACATAATCTTCCTCTAACTTTTGTCTCCACTGACAACTACTTTAGTGTTGTCTTTTTGTTATCGAATGTATATAAAATATCTCATATATAAAAATATTTATAAAATAACTTTTGTGAAAAAGGTCGTTCAAAATAAAACCTGAAAAATAAAACATGACTAGGTGACTCAACCATGTCTTGCTGCAATTCCTTGACGATGGAATGTATCACACACATTTTGCTTGGTTAACAAAGGATTTTCCGCGAAGGGCGCGGATTCATTTTACTTTCAAAGAATCGAACAGAAAGAGAAAAGCAAGGATACATATTTGAGTTCTGTTTCTACCAAATTCTTTTCCACTGATACAGAAAAATAAAATGATAGGGAAAGATATTGTTGGATTGTTGATTGATAACTTATACTGAACTATTGATATGTACATTCAATAGAGATATTAGCTTATAATAATTTGTGATAAAGGAATATTAATTTAATATAATGTTGACGGAAACAGAGTGACAGAACACAAAAGAGAGCCCTGGTGGAACATGCCAATGGCGTTGATTCTGAACGATGAGATGTTTGAATATTTGTGTATTAATTGTCTTAATAAAATGGCAGGTATTCTGGTTATGACCTCACAAATCATTCTCAAACAACCTGTTAACTTGGACTCTTAATTTAAGCACCACATGAAGAGAATGAGTCTATATGCTTCTGAAAATGTCACTGCATTATAGATCTTCTGTGACATATTTTCCATTTCTTCTTTATCTCTTTAATGAAAGCAACTATAATACAACAAGAAAGAAGTCTAAAGTGACTATTTTGAATTGTAAAACTACATAAAGATTTCATGCATGCATTGAGGAATGCATATTTAATTTTGAGGTGTAGGTCCAGCATTTAGGAAGGAAAGAAATTATGTTATAAACAATTAATGGTTTTATTTATGAATACACAAATGTTTCTTGTTCTGTAAAAGGAAAGAAAATTAATCCATTGATCAAGTATAAATTTTGTGAAGATAAGAAAATCATTTTAGTATTATTTGTCTTATTCATTTTACAAAATACATTTATAGAAATAAGCTAGCAACTATTTTCTAAGAAAAATATTTCATGAAAGTATATAATTTTTGCTAAGCGATATTTTGTAAAATCAGTTAATTAGAATTTACTACTTTAGATGTCAAGCCATTTAATGTGACATCATCTATTAAACTGTGGCAGTTGGAAGCACGCACCCAAAAGGCCATTCCCTTTTACGAAACAACGGCTGGCACTACAGAGTCGCCATTTTTGATCAATCCGTCTCAAGCTTGAATAAGGCACTAGGTTATTTTAGATTTAAATTAACTTTGCCCACCATCCGAAAAGCCCATCAAAGACTATCGGAATGAGTGTAGATTGCCTATCTGATTTCCTCGTAAGAGCAAGCTACGATCAGGCACAAAATCTTTGTCTACAAGCTGATCCTGGGACTGATCGTGTTGCGGGCTTAATCGCCTATCGGGGAGGTGTGGCAAACCACCATCTGAAACGACGTACGTCTTCAAAATATTACACTCTTAGGAAAATGATTATCGCTACTCATTTGTTCGAACGAAGTCCTTCGCAAGATCTTAACATTGAACCACCTTGAGTTCATTAAAAATAATCTATAAATTCCTTTAATAGGATCCTCAAATAATTTGGGCTGAACTGCTTCTAATACCTCCTGCATGATGCCCAATCGCATCTTCGCAAAAGACCCAGGCCGCGCTAGAACATCTGAGAGGTTCACTCTCTAATAAAAAGACTGAGGAGCTAACAGTGCTAAATTCATGAATGCCATAATTTCAAAATCCAGGACTTCACATCATATGGTAAAGGTCCCACGGTCAAAAGGGACCTTATGTAGTACCTTGTCGATCAGCTTCTAAAATCTCAAACTTGAAATTTAGACCATTTTAGTTATTTTTGTTTATCTTAAAATCACCTTCCTGCTTAATATCAATTTCTAAATCCACCAGCGTCGCTTAGTGCGCCGAAGTTCAAAACAGCTAATCTCTTTTTCCAGAACAATCTCCTCAGTTTAAAGTTCTCTTAATTTTAAATTGCATTTTCCTCTAAATTGGCTTGGTCTTTGTACTTTTTAACGTATTTTATTTTACTTTATTTTTATGTAGAAATATAACTCACTTCAAAATCCTGTGACGATAGCTTCTAGTTTGCTTCTCTGAACTGAAGTCCCACTTCTAAACATTCTCTCCATTGCTAAGTATGCTTCTACTATGGGGCTAAGAAAGGTCCAATGGCACGCGGCCAGCACCTTATTTCCAACTTTGTTCTTGGCAGTTCCTCACTCTGCTGAACGCCCAGGTGCTTGCCTGATCCTAATTATATAGCTTCTGGCAATTGCGATATTAAATCTTTAACCACAGATGCTCTTTAGAACTTTAATATAAATAATGATGAGAGGGTAAGTTTGAATTGTTTAAAACAGAACCTGTAAATTTAGCTGTTACCAAAACTGTGGCGTCATCTAGTGACCAAAGAAAATAATTGATCAATTAGTATGTATTCTATATTTAATGTAAAACTAAGTAATATTTAAAATTTCAAGAGCCCAGTTGATTCAGCTCTACTTATTGATGTGAAGACACAAAATTAATTTGTTTATAAGGGCTATTGAAAGTCTTAGTAGGATACTTATTAAACATGCTCCAAAATTTATAATCTTCATAAAATAGAGAATCAGCAACAAAATATAGCATACAAAATATCTAGCAATTGAGCAAAAAGAAACTGCCTAAAGAGAAGAAAAAGAAAAGAACTAGGTGGGTCAATCTGAACCTACAAAAGTATACTTTATCGTTCCATTATTCCAAAGGCAAATAAATTTCGCTAATTTTTGTATCTACGAGCATGCAAACTTATATCCTAATTTCTTCAAAGAACTGATGAAGAAAGGATGACAAAAATGATTGGTTGTAAGACCTATTCTGATGTCTTTTCACCACGTTATTTACTTATTGTTTGATACAACGACAATAAGATGCAAAACTTGTATTCAACAAACACTTGCTTGGTACCAAAAGAAATCCTGTTTTGATATTCACAGACACTTTTGGAAACCAAGCTGTCGATGATGTTTCCTGCTGTTAGTCCGTGAGCAATTTCCCTTCTTACATCAGAGTTGGGGTCATCAACTTCAGCGAGAAGATGGAAGAAAAGTGAACAATTTTTGGTCACTTTTTCACAAAGGTAAGAAATGTTAGACTATGATATTTGGCTACTGCATTGAAGCAAGAATTGCTTGCCAGATTGTGTAGCAGAATCATGATTTCTTTATTTGAATCTTTCACTTAAATCTCTGATGGGTGTCATTTACATACGGATCCATTAGTTGAGGCCAAATGCAGGATCTTTCCATTAGCTGCGCGCAAATGATAAATTTCCAAACATCTTCTATTGTTTATGTATCTTAATTTATGGAGGAAGATGACTTAAATGAAATGATCATTCTTTATGGAAATGAGGTGTTTTATTTTCGAGAATGCTTACGAGTTTATTGGATGTCTTAAACGAAAATCGATACATGAAATTTTAAAATAATGAAGGATTGCCAAACATTTCTTCAAATCTTTCAATGCATAATAAATTTTCGTGATCCCAACATTTCATTTACGACTCCATTCGGGATCACCACCTACAGTTTAAAAATGTCTGTTTTATAGAATAGAATTAAACTACAACTGATTATCCAACTGACTATACATTTATTATACCGATTATGTGATTAAAATTTTTATTGAAACAGAAATTTTGATTATTTTGAAATATTTTATTTTGCAGAACATCCAGAATTAACTCCTGCACTGCCTGATTCTGTTGCCTGAAGAAAGTTTGATGAAAATCTGTCTGATTTGAGGACACAGTCATATCATGGACGCAGACTCGACTGCTGGTGGGCTGATGCACGTTTAATCTGTTAGATCCACCGTCCTCCCATGGCGTGGTGTGGTTGTGAGAGGGGTGCCAGCTCAGGTACGTCCTTGCCCTTGATCAAGATTCTAAAATTACGAGGTCCGCCACCAACAGCCCTCGTGTTGTTTCTCGAAAAGGATTAAAACCAAACAAAACAAAAATATCTGACTTTCTTTGAGGCCCACTCACAGTGTGAATAAAATAATTTGCTTTATGTTATAATTATATTTTTATATTATAATATTGTTATAATATATTTTACTATATTTTGCATTTATAATGTTTTATTTACTATATTTTTGTATTATTATATATTTACAGTATTTTGACTTTGATTTATTATACCATTTATATTTATTGCATTTTAGTTATTTATTATATTTTATTTGTTATGTTATATCATGTTATAATTTATTTATTTATTTAATATCTTTATTTCTAGTTATATTATATTATATTTATTTATTTATTAAAATTATGGCATTTATTATGTAATATTTATTTTCTTATTTATATGTTTTAATCATAATTTTGATTATTAATTTATATGATTAGGCCTATATTGGTATATTTTATTTTTATTCTTGGCCTATTTCATGCATTCAATTATAATAATAAGATTTTAAATGAAATTATGCTTAATGGGAAAATCTGCCTACAAGACAATTTATGATTTTGTAGCTTCTTTTCCTTTCGCCGGTTTTGAGAGTGTTAATATTAGCATCCGTCCTCTCTGTGAATCCAGGAAAAGTTTGAAACATAGTCACAACAATCTTCGGGACATTTTCCATTTAAATCACTTGTGCTTGAATTTTGCTATTATTAAAACCAAACCTTTTAAAATTTGTTTACTTCTATCCATTTTAAATGATGGATGAATTTGAATCAGAGATGAATTATTCATCGATTTTAATCTATTAATAAATTATCAGTGCTTAGGTTCCTTTAGTCACGCCATTAACGATCAACCTCATACAAAAATTACCATCTTTCATATCTGGCATTAGTAACTGAGAATTAAATTGAAAAATCATTTTTACTTTTCTTAAATATATCATCACATTTGTTATAATAATAAATCTTTTCCTTTATTTCCTAAGAATAAAATATCGAAAATATTCGAATTTGACTACAGGGAAAATGTCAGCAAAATATCAAGAAAACGTTACACTTTTCTTGCAGAATGTGTGAAATATATGATATATTCTACCAAATTAAAATAATATTTTATTATTACCTGTTTTGGTAATATAGCGATCTGCAACTTATCGAATATCTTAGATAAAATATGTCAGAAGTTGCTTCACCAATATATTATGGGAAGTAATAAATACTGTAATATTTTCGAGCAAATATGAAAGATGCATTTTAACATCAGACTCGTTAAAATGAGATGCAATAGATGTTTTGAAATAAATATCTCCTTTCGTAGAGTGTCATATATGTCTACAACCAGCAGAAAAGTATCTGGTAGTTTTATTAAAGACTCTGCCCGTATAATCTGAGGAGATTTGTACTATGGTTTATAGAAAACATTTGACATTAAATAAATGTATTAATTCCCTATTAATATAATTTTAAAATGATTAAAATAAATCCCTTTCACACAACCAATTTCTTTTCAAACTAAGATGAAGGGAATTTGGAGAGGTGGGGCTCAGCTTATGTCATTCTCCGTTATATCACCGGTTCAAATTTGAGGCCTGCCGCCACACAAATCCTTCGTTTCAGTGTGATAATGAACATTCTCCGCCAACATATCACCATAAGAAATATGGTTATGGCTAGAGTTATGTGGATGCAAGAGCCAAAACTGCAATCTTTAGTTTTATTAACGCCTACTAGAAGCAATAATGAGGACATTATGACGAAGCTCGTAATTTTGAACTCGGCCAAGGACGAGGACAATAGCTGAGCTGGCAACTCCTCCCACTCTACACTACGCCAACAGAGGGCTTTGTGTCTGACAGTTTTATTGAAACCATCACCCGGCTAAGCGGCAGAGTACTTTTGAGGCCAATGTCTGAACCTGCTGAACTGAAATCGCCCATGAACTGAAACCATGACTAATTAGCTGCCATGGCCACCACAAACTGGCAAAGGCGCCAAACATTTGTTTAAACTGTAATCAGGCAGAATGAGAGAGAAAAGGAAAATTGCGCTGTAAGGCAGAGCCAAATCTAGCTATTGATGGGCTAAGTCTTATAAATGTGGATTTAATGGGATTGGTTATTAATGGAGAAGAAGTATGAGTATTATGATGGACTTGATAATTTTATTTCCTAAGAATAAAATATTTGAAAATATCTGGAATTTATTCACAGGAAATGTCAGCAAAATAAGAAAACGCCATGGTCAAGTTGACGAGGACGATATCTGAGCTTGCACCTCCCTCCTGCTTTCTGCCACCATGCCAACAGGAGGGTACTGAACTCCTCAGATTTAATGCATCAGCCCCTGGCCACACGGCGGGCCTGAAGGCCAAGGATCGAACCCACGACAGACGAAAACGCCGGCCACGAGTCCAAAGCCATGACTACTGGGCTACTGCAAAGTAGGACAGAAAACATGAGGTTCAACTTGAAGATAATAAATTGATATCATCAACACTAAGGCTTCTTGATTTCTGACTACTGTTTGTAACTCTTTAAATGAAGAAATAGTACTCAATCATTTCAAGTCTCTACATTTTTCCAATGTATTTGAGTTTTTATTCTAATAGAATAATAATGTCAAATGTGCACAAATTCTTCATGCACTAATTCTTCCGAACTACTTTCCATTGGATGAAAATATTCTACAAACTTTTAGCGGTCCGAGAAATGTCCGAAGGCTGTTATTGTTTATTGAAGCGTAACACTTAGGAAGCAATTGAGGTCATTGAACTGATAATTTGAACGTCGGTCATGGTAACGAGACACCTGGCAGGCTCTCTTCAAATTTCCATTCCACCGATGGACCTCACCAAATTTAATCTGTGCATTAGCTTCAAAGTGTTGCCACAATGTGTCTTTAGTGCCAAGCCATCCTACCTACAAAATCCCTGTGGCGGAAGGATGTTGGGAGAGGGGGTACTCAGGTGTCGTCCCTGTCACTTGACCGTGGTCTAAAATTACGAGGTCCGTCGCCAATAGCCCTCGTGCTGTTTCGAAAAGACTAATAAAACCAAACTAAAACTAAACCTACCTACAAATCGGGACATGAGAAAATAACACTGGCGTGAGTTCACGACCGTGAGTTCTATTGCCGTACAGTAGTCCAAAGAGGTTTGTCCAGTACTCATAGGAGGAGTTCAAGTACCCTTCCAATAAAATTTCTTTAGTGTTACAATTCAGCTGGCTTTTACTATCCCTTCAAGAAGAAAATAATGCGGATCACAAGGGAATGTCTTTGAACGGATATACTGCTTTAACATTTTTAAAAGTTTGCTACTTAATTAGAAATTCACTTGTATAAGCTTTAAATAAAATATTTATAAATTAGTAAATATAGTCAATAATTAGCTAGCATCAATAGTAAAGAAAATCGACTGACACAAACCTGGTGAATCTAACTACAAAGGAGGGACTTTAAAGTTGAAACTGAGTTTTTGCTTTGGTGGGAGCAGTTAACATCTCCATGAGTCATTCTATAATGGACAGTTTTGTTTCAACAGGATATGGACAAATAAATGAACATGAAAAATAATGGACGCCAAAACGATTTTCTTTAAACTTAAATAACTTACCAGGATTGCTACGATAATTTATGGCAGTGTTTCTCCCATAGCCACACCCACCAAACTAGACATTTCTTTAAATAGAGAGGTTTTCTTCAAAGAGTACGTATTAAAATAAATTTAATCAGAAATCTTAGGTTGTATCAAGCTTTAAATAAATGATAATTAGTAACATAGTCACAGGTATTTATTTGAATTTGAAACCATTCAAAAGAAAATTTATCTTAAAAAGTTTAATTATCAAAATGTGAGAAAGCTTCAAAGTTTTTATTTCATAGAAGCTTATAGAGAATAATCCACATAAAAGGTTTGTTTGAAAAGTCTGTGCATTATAAGCATTTTTCCACTTGTTATCAAAGCCAGCATTGAACTTATCTTATCATTATCGCCAACAATTATCATGAGTTTTTAAAATTAGGGGAAGTGTTTTAAGGTATCTGCATAGTTTTTCACGCTACTCTTTGTATGGGTTTGGTCTTCCTACTGTTTCTCTGTCCTCCTTTTTGAAGTCAAGCATCGTCAACTACAGTTGAAATAAAGATTTTATGTCTCATCTTTAGTGTCTTCAGTACAATGTGCCTTATTTCTATTCTAAATATTCCTGCATTTCAGCACTGTCACTGATTCTGATAAGCCCACCACCTTATTTTCCCTACTTTTCAGTGAGGGTGCACAGAATCACCTAAAGCCTGCTTCCCATTTATCTCATTCCTGAATTGCCTTACAACTTGCTAACACTGTTTTCTTTTCACATGAACTGTAGCAGAATAACTGGAATTTGAATATGAAACGACACTAATAGTCTGTAATTTCATCGATTGTACCTCAATTTGTTTTTCCTGCAAAGTATAGTTCCCAATCTGAACTGAAACAGATTACAAGAGAGGGTTTAATTTCATTTATTATTCTCCTTATTCCCAAAACTATTTTCACTGAAAACAAACTTGCTTTTGAAACCTATAAAAGATTACTTACAAAAGATTTATATTTTATTTATTTTTCTACCTCTACGTATTTCTGAAAGTTTTTCAGTGTGTTCTCTTTAAATGAATGTTTCTTATTAAGAGGTAACTGGCATTAAGGTCCTCAAACGGACTGGATAACTTTGTTTAGTTTAGTCTAGTTTTTATTAACGCTAGACTAAAGCAACACGAGGGGGCTATTATGGCAGACTCCTGTGGATTCTGGAGCCTCGGTCAAGACGAGGAAGGAACTGGATGGCCAGAATTGTCTCTATTCGGGCTGTCCTTAGCTGAATTACTACTGCATACAAAATAACAGTCTTTCTGCCAAAATAATTTTATTGATATATGTTTTATGTACTTCTACAACTTCCACATTCTGTCACTGGACAAAGTGTAACAAATCGCCCAATTATACGCTTTTACTTAGTGAAGTGGATGTGTAGTATATTTATAAATCAAAACATCCAAGCATCACAACCAATAAATTTAAAATATAGAGTTATTTCGAACGGTGCTGGAATTTTCTTCAAATACTGTCTAATCAAGTTCGAAAACATTTAAACTGAACGATCACTACTTGAAATCATGCCTGCATGAAAACCATGAATTTTGACGTGATCTTGAATGAAATATCGGCGAGTGTCAAAGTCAGACATTCCTCACTCTCCTTGAATCTATAAATGAGTCGAGTAAATGTTCCATTTGACAAGAGAATAATCAATGAGTTCTACAGGAGATATCTTCTTGTGATAAAGGAATAGTTTCTGAGATTGAGCATCTTTAATTACGCGCCTGATGGACTTCTTCTGCGCTTAAATCACGAATAAGTTCTGAAAGCCGTTTGATTCGAATTATTCTATCCACTTGGATAGACTGTATTGTAGTGTTGGGGAGGAATGGCCGAGTTGAAAATAAAATGAATTCAGATTTCTTCAACCCGTGAGAGTAACTTAAATCGATGGCTAACTCTATGTATATGTAGGAACGCAAAGTTAAGGTTTAATTATTACAAGAAATAAAACCGATATCTAGAAAAATGAGGTTATGGTCGCGGATTTGCGACTGAAGCAGCATCGTTAAATCATGGTTTGAGTGCCGATGAACAGAAACCCATGCTGCATCTTGGGCTGATGGCTAAATCGGGTTGATATCCCAAGTCTCCTGGCCATGGTAGCTTAGTGGTTAAGGTATCGGATTCATGGCAGGCGATTTTCGTTCAGTCAGTGGCCTGAGATCCCTGGCTGCCAAAGCATCCACCACCAGCCACTAATGCTAAATCTGTCGGGGCCCAAAGTCCTCCTGCTGGCGTGGTGTGGATGTTAGGAGAGGGAGTGCCAGCCCAGGTGTCGTCCTCACTTGGATCGTGGTTCAAAATTACTAAAGGTTCGCCACCAATGGCCCCGTGTTACTTCTAGTGATTAATAAACTAAACTAAAACCCCAAGTCCTCCTGTGGTGTATAAGTTTGAGAGAGAGCTTGCCTTCCAAACGTCATCCTCATTACTTGATTGATATTCACATTACGAGATCCGCCGCCAACAACCATCATGTTGCTTCTCAGCACATGGCCACTTGAGCCTAGTGGTTATAGCTCACACTCTGCGGCCGGTGGTTTTCATCGAGTAGCAGGTCTGAATTTGGATTACTAAAGACCGCCGTGTAGCTGGGCCATGTATACAGTCTGTCGGGACCAAAGCCCCATGGCAAGTGTGATGTAACGGGAAGAGAGATACAGCGCTCATCTGCAAGCCGTCCTTGCCACTTGATCAAGGTTCAAATTGCGACCGTCGCCATTTAGCCCTCATGCTGCTTTTAGTGCTGTTAATAAAACGAAATGAAAACCAAGCTCAGTACGATGTTAATAAAAGATCATAAAATACAATCACAACAGAAAAATATTCATCATTAATTAATCTCATGTACATGATGTTGTAAATGACAGCTATTTGCGTTCGGTTATAGGGATCCAGTTTGGGCTGCAGCATGGAAAGATCAAGTTTACCCCACAACGAGACTTGAAAGGTCAAGAGACTCAGCAGAAATGTATAACCTGATGGTAATCTGTAGAGAGAAGTATTATGAATAACGAAAATTAAGCTTCATCCGATTATTTTAATTAGTTTTAGTTGGAAACTTTGTTTGGATTTAAAATTTTGCATTCATTTTACTGGTGTCTGTTTACAAATGTCTGTTAAGGAATTAGAAGATTTCTTTGAAGTCTTAACAAGCATGATTCTAAACTAATAATAAAACTGCCTTTGCAACACGGGGATACCCTAGATACCTCAGCTATCTCCCTATTTCGACCTCCTTCTTGCTGGCCACTTATCTCCTTTTTCTGCTAACTCAATGTCTAGGACTACAGTTTAATCTTGTTTGGCGCAGCATAGCCATATTTTACCTGTACCAATAGTTCTTTACAATCACCACCACTCACCTGATAATAAAATGAAGAATTTCAACATCCCTGCTAAGAAGATCAATTTCATTAGAGGAATACTTTTAATTTGCTGCATTAGAACTAATTGATTATTCCTAACTAATTAGAATGTATTTTTCTGTTTAATGGTTTTCTTTAGATGTCCACTTACAGTAACTTTGTAACAATTTGGTACTGTAGTCAAGGTGATATTAATTATTAATGATGGTAGTTATTTCCATTTTAGAAAAGAACTCATTCTTGTGTTTTATTAAAGTCAATAAATTATGGGTTGAAGACTTTATTTTATTGTTGTCACATTGAAGATTCCAAAGCACTTTACAGAAATATAATACAAAATTAAAGCCTTTCTAAGGATTCTATTAGCACTTCAGAGTAAAACTTTTGTTAAATGTCTTGCTGAGGAAAGCATTATTCTTCAGTGAAAAGATGATTTTGTGCTTATCAGATCTCCATTCAAATGTACAGCAAAGCTGCAAAATATGATGTAAAATTACAATACGTAACTGAACAAAGTACAATA